>CAJVGK010000080.1:0-55329 GCA_910950805.1 Acrocephalus scirpaceus scirpaceus
TCCCTCCCCCTTCCCTTCCCTTCCTTCCCTTCCCTTCCCTTCCCTTCCCTTCCCTTCCCTTCCCTTCCCTTCCCTTCCTTCCCTTTCCTTTCCTTTCCTTTCCTTTCCTTTCCTTTCCTTTCCTTTCCTTTCCTTTCCTTTCCTTTCCTTTCCTTTCCTTCCCTTCCCTTCCCGGAACTTCCCTTCCCGGAACTTCCCTTCCCGGAACTTCCCTTCCCTTCCCGGAACTTCCCTTCCCTTCCCTTCCCGGAACTTCCCTTCCCTTCCCTTCCCTTCCCGGAACTTCCCTTCCCGGAACTTCCCTTCCCTTCCCGGAACTTCCCTTCCCTTCCCGGAACTTCCCTTCCCGGAACTTCCCTTCCCGGAACTTCCCTTCCTTTTCCTTCCCTTCCCTTCCCTTTCCTTTCCTTCCCTTCCCTTCCCTTTCCTTTCCTTTCCTTTCCTTTCCTTTCCTTTCCTTTCCTTTCCTTTCCTTTCCTTTCCTTTCCTTTCCTTTCCTTTCTTTCCTTTCCTTCCTTTCCTTTCCTTTCCTTTCCTTCCTTTCCTTTCCTTTCCTTTCCTTTCCTTTTCCTTTCCTTTCCTTTCCTTTCCTTTCCTTTCCTTTCCTTTCCTTCCTTTCCTTTCCTTTCCTTTCCTTTCCTTTCCTTCCTTTCCTTTCCTTTCCTTTCCTTTCCTTTCCTTTCCTTTCCTCCTTCCTTTCCTTTCTTCCTTCCCTTCCCTTCCCTTCCCTTCCCTTCCCTTCCCTTCCCTTCCCTTCCCTTCCCTCCCTTCCCTTCCTCCCCTTCCCTTCCCTTCCTTCCCTTCCCTTCCTTCCCTTCCCTTCCCTTCCCTTCCCTTCCCTTCCCTTCCCTTCCCTTCCCTTCCCTTCCCTTCCCTTCCCTTCCTTCCCCCTTCCCTTCCCTTCCCTTCCCTTCCCTTCCCTTCCTTCCCTTCCCTTCCCTTCCCTTCCCTTTCCTTTCCTTTCCTTTCCTTTCCTTTCCACTGATGCCCATCCTTGTATTGCCCTTTGTTTTACAATGCTGACATTTTTCTATATTGATGTGTTGTTTTGGCATTCTACATTTCTGGATCTTCGGGCTGAAATACCTTTACAGTCTAGAAGAGCAGAGCACGGACTATGCTAATACCGGAGCTAAGGTTTAGAGCATCATAGTGGGTGATAACAAGATATTTACAGCCCAAGCAGACTCAGATTGAGCTGTGCGTTCCGTCATTTTCATTTTATGAGCTTGCTCCATAAAACTGTTCCCATATGGTTAAAGTTAGGGATAAACAAACAGGTCCTGATCAAACAAGGAAGCACTTAAATCTTTGCCCAAGGTTTATAATGAACTTCTTTTTTTTATATCTGAAAATATTGTTTATGTAAATTTCAAAATCTTCTCACTTGTGTCTCCTGGATCTTTATTTCTTAATTTAACCTGAGACTTATAAGAAGAAGGAAGTGCTGTTTTATATTAATTCTGCTTTAATCGAAAGTCCAGGTAGCAGTTTTACAAGCTGCAGTCGTGCAAAGCCAGAAAAGGTTAAATGAAGCCCCCAACCAGAGTCCAATACACTCAATTTACAGGGCTGATTTCTAAGGGAAAAACAACAACAACAACAACAACAACGTAAAGAAAGCCACACAGAATATCTCCTTTCTCACAGGGGCCTGAGATACAGGCACTCCAAACTGTTGAAATCAATTAAATCTGCTGCCCTACCATCTGAATTTGCCTGTGTGCAAATATTGCACATTCATCTTGAGGCTATGTTTGTATTTCTGTATCACAATGGTATGCTTGTACTCCTAGGGCACTGGCTAAAAAAAAAAAAATAGGCTTTTGGGGCACAGACTTTTTTTTTTCAAAGAAAATCTTTTGTATCTGATTGTCTCACCTTGCTTATATATTGCTATGTGATACCATTCAAATTACCAGATCTAAGCATAAAACCGAATGTATTCTAACTTGCCTCATGTCACAGCACAATAAGCCTCTCAATTCATACTCTGAATCCTAAGAAATGTCTATCTACCTACACAAACTCATTCTGACTTGACTTTCCTGGAGCCTAACGTCTTTGAGGTAAAAAGAAGGTAGTCAGAGAAATTTTCTCGTAAATTAATTTGGGCTACTGTCTTCAAATAGGACACTGCAATGTTAGAAATGAATACATAAGAGGTTTGACTAGTGTATTTGGACAGTATACAAACAAGAACACTCCTGGGTGCCTGTCAGAAATAAACTTCTGAATCTCTTGAGATTTGTGCATCTATAATCACCCATTTAGCTTCTGCCTGCTGTAACAGAGATACTGGACGAAAAGCACCTGCAGTGCTGCCAAATGTTCCTACTTCACAAAAAGAGAACTACTGTATTTTCTGAGGAAGACTGGTAAGGTGAGATAAATAAATGCAGAGCCCACATCATGCCTCAGTCTAGGAAGCGGAGTGTGAAGGCTCAGCAATTATGGGTTTAAGAGCCGCTGAAACCTTGACTGAGATGAAAGAAAGTCACTTTTCTCTGGCCAGGCTTTTTATCTTCCTTGATGATCCTTTTCTGCCTGCCATGAAGAGGGTGCTTATTTGAGAGGTATTATATGGGTACAGCTGGAAGGTGACAAGGAGAGGTTACAGAGCTGCTTAGTCCTTGGTCACCTCCACCCAGATGACATAAAGCTCTCAAAGATTTTATAAGCAAAGATGAGAAGCAACGTGGTGCATTTCTGCTTGTGGCAGTTGTACATCAATTAGGGGCCTTGGTTCCCTGATGGATGAAGGGGTTCATGAAGAAAAAAAAAAAAGGCAGAAATAGGTACCAATTTCAAACTCCTCTTAGCAGGAATTTGGCATGGTAGCCCTCTGAGCCATAACACAAGCACTTGAGCATGCAGGTCATGGAATTGTTATAAATGACAGTTCTCCAATATTCCATTTTAGAGGTTTATTGGAAAATGGCAAAATGAAAGCAAAATGAGACAGAGCCCACAATCAAAAGGCAGTTCTGAGCCCAGGTTTCAGAACTGGGTGAACCCAGAAACACGGTCTCACCAGACCACTGCTTCCCGCATGGTCCATGCCAGAGCCTTTCCTGAAGCTGTGTTTTATACAGTTTTTCTGCCCTGAGGCAGTCCAGTCCTTTCTCCAATTCAGTCTTCGAAATGCAGGTTGGATTTCCTTTATTTTTGTGGGTGTGTTGGAATGAGTTCCATGATGTGGGTACAGTCTTGATTAAACCTTCTTGGCTGGAATAAAGGTGTGTTGGAATAGTTTTTGGAACAAGTGTCTGGTCCTGATTGAATTTTCTTGGTTGAAACTCAGGTGTGGGTATCCCTGATGGCTGATGCTGATGTAATCTGGGTCTGATGGCTGAGTTGTTATCACTGATGGTTTGGTGCTGGGTCCGTTGGTCCACCCTCTATTGTCACTGTTGTGTTGTCATTAGTGCTTTGGTTTGAGAATGGCATTTCTCCTATCCACCCAACCGTGAATTGTTTTGCTCCAAGGGGCTGGGGGGGGGGGGAGGGCGGGGTTTTGTACACTGAGGAATACATCAAACTTATTTGGTTTTAAACTTACACTTAAGGCTGCTAAAAAATGTGAATTAACATGACTTATTTATAACAGAATCATAGAATGGTTTGGGTTGTAAGAGACTTTAAAGGCCATTTAGACCAGCTTGTCCACAGCAATGAACTGAGACATTCTCAACCAGATCAGGCTTCTCAGACCCATGCTCAATCTGATCTTGAATGCTTGCAGGGATGTAGTATGTGGGCAATCTGTGCAAGTGTTTTACAGTGCTTATTGTAAAAAAATTTTTCTTTTATTTCATATAAATCAACCCTCTTTTAGTTTAAAGTGCAAGCCATTCCCCCTTATTACTACAAATTCTTGTCAAAGATCCCTCTCCATCTCTCTTGAAGTGCCCCTACATACAGCAAGGTCTTCTAAGGACTGTACAGAGCCTTCTTTTCCCCAGGCTGATCAACACCAGTTCTTTCAGCCTTTCCTTTGGACTTTCCCCAACAGATCCATGCCTTTCCTGTGCTGAAGGCCCCAGATCTGAATGCAGTGCTCCAGATGAGGTCCAGTGATGGACAAAGATTGTGCCTTGGCTTGTAATTAAGTCTTTGCTCTCCAGTATGTCTGGGGTAGCCTTATCCCAAGACCTAACCTTCTCCACTGAGTGTAATTGCATGGTCTGTGGGACAATTCTGGCTTCATTCTAGCAGTTAATCAAAATCCATCCTCAATCTGGAGAATTTGGGTTTTTTTCCCCCACTTCCTGTGTCCATTCCCCTGCCTTCCCAAAAGATTCTGTATTGTTAAATCAAAACATAAAGAAGGTGAATCCCTAGGATAATGTAACTGAAAATGTGAGTGAAAATGCATGTAGACCAATTACAATATTGCAGTAAGAACTTTTTTTTTTTTTTTTAAACTCCTACTGCTGTGATCCTGTTACTTCTCTTGAGCTGTCTGGCACATGCTTTACCCTTATGAGCCAGTTCAGTTCCATAAGCAAGTATTTATTATCCAGTTGTTTGGGTTGGGGGTTTTTTTTTTGTTGTTTTTTGGGTTTTTTTGGGGTTTGGTTTTTTTTTTTTTGGGTTTTTTTTGGGTTTTTTTTTTGCTTAGTTCGATCCCTTTGTTTTCTGCTGAGCTGGTGATTTCAATTGCATCCTGTGAACCAGTGCTGGAACTGAGAACAGTATAAGGCTGCACATCTAGGGGAGTGACAGCAAGGAAGAGAAAGTATTACTGCTACCTCTTCGTAGCAGCAAGATACTTAGGTGGGAAGAGCCAACTTGGTTACAAGGATGTTTTACTTTCACATAAAATTAGTAAGGTTGCAAGAGGAAACAAAAGCTCATAGATGTCCTTGTCCCAGAGCCATTCGGTGCACTTAAACACCTGTGCTATCACATGAAAAGGGGCAAGGACACAGCCAGAGTGTCCTGGCAGACACAGGGGAGCAGAAGCTGACACTCAGTAGCCATTGAAGGTGCTGGGACTCCTTCAAGGTGTGAGGTCTGGCATTTCTGTAAGTGGAAATTGCTCTCAACCAACACTGTGTAAGTGTTGGTATTCTCAGACAAAAGTTGTGTGGAGATAGACAAGGCAAATATTAAAACCACTGTTTACCTCATACTTCAGTAGATGTTTCATTAGGCCTTCATTGAGTTAATTGATTTTTCTAATTGCTTTTAGTCCTTAAATTGTTACAGAGTGGAGTATAGAGCCTCTTTTTTTGTTTTTTGTCAAGATCTGTGGTGACAGTTTCAGTCTCAATTCTTTTATTGTCTGCTACCCTCAAATCGAAGTATAGAGAGCACTTAAACCTTTTGTGATGCCACAACAGATCTGTTTGCCCTACAGGCCAGAGAGCTGGTAGAAGGATTACATCTCATGCAACTCAGTCTCTTCCAACTATTGCCCTGGGAGAGCTGAGAATTTGTCTTTCACTTGACTCAGAGCTGTGTGCCATCTGGCTGGTTGTATTTTACTCATGACATGTTCCCTCTTACCATCTCTTTTCCCCTTTTGGAGAATTAGGTTTGCAACTGGAAAGTGGGGATAAAGCATTTTGATCACAGTAGGGCATGCACTAAAAATTATGAGGAGACTTATTGAGCAGATCAGAGTGGATAGCGTAATGACCTGTCATAGAGTTCAGGTGTAACATTTTTTATGAAGTTTTAGTTTGCACCCTTATCCTCACTGAAACTACACAGGATTTTTTTTTTTTTTTTTCTGATCTGAAATCTGTAATGGATGCCAGCAGGCGATTTGTTTCAATGCCAAAAGGAGGATTTTGGCTATAGCTGTGATGTAATTGGTACTGTAATTGACCTCATGTAGGAAAGCCAAGAAACCTGTCCCAAAAAAGCATCTGTAGCTTCTGTGCTCCAGGTTGCTGTTTTCAAGCCTGACTTGATGTGCAGTTGGCCATCAGGATAGATAGATGAAATACCCTCTGCCCTTGCTTCCCCCCCCCGCAAAATAAAGAGTAGCAGTACTGCTACAGCCGTGCATAAAACATTGGGTGTTTTATAAAAAGCCATGAATGTAGCAAGTTATAATTATGAAAGTCAGAGGCAGAACAAGAGCTCAGATTAACTTCAGTCTACTCTGGAGCCTTTTAATTACGAACACTATGGGGAAATATGGAGTAGCATGAAAAAAAAAAAAAAAAAAGGAAAAATCCCCAAGTCTAAAATGCACATCTAAGGATATTAATAAGAGAATTTGCAATGCAGAAGATATGAGATGTAGAATAATATTGCCATCTGCAGTCATTAAAGTATGGATTTGTTCTTGCTTGGTTTCACTGTTAGCCTGAGTGATCACAGGAATATTTGCTTCTCAGTTAAGTAAACTAGCTAATTGCCATACTGAAATGTCTTTCTCTGAAAAGGACAATTGGAAAGAACTACTTCTTGAGGGAGAGCAGAAACTTGGTAATTTACACTCTTTTAAATTCCTATGAATTTAAATTCTCCAAAGTCTGGAAACAAAATTTTTCACCACTCTGATATGTAGTGAGGATTTGGATGCTTGTGCAACTAAAGTGTCACTAATACGGTAAACATTCTATTCCTCCTTTGCCATCCATATTTGGTGTTTTGCAAGGAAAGTAATTTATCCTCTACAATTATGATTTTTAATATTAAACCAAGAAAACTTAGTTCAAAAGGTTTTTTTCCTCTCTGATGTCACTGGTGAATAATGATTTCCAAGAAAAGGGGAGTCTTGTAAGCTTGGAAGTGCACTAGAGGAAAAAGAAATCATGCATACTATAGAGCATATATTATTATTATTATTATTACTATATGAACTTACTGAATTTTGAACAAAAAATATCAGGAGGCTAGTTAAATGATGATACAACTTTTTCAGTGCTGGTGGACATGGATAAAGTAAAAATCTCAAGCAATTTGAATTTGTTTTAGACAACATACATCCCACATACTTCTCTAAGCCACACATTTGTTTGTTTGGGGTTTTTTGAATGCATTTCTTACTTATTTTGCATGTCTGAAATTCTGGGGTTTAGTTTTTGTTATTATCTTTTTTCTTTCTTTTTTTTTTCTTTCTTTTTTTCTTCTATTTTTTTCCCTTAAGTCTAAAACCTCTCTGACAAAGTGAAAAATCGAGCAAAAGGACTTCAGCCCAGTCTTCAATAACAAAATGATTTGGTGAAGTCTGAGTTATTATTTGACCTTTCATTGTCACTGAAGACATCACACATATGCATCAGATGCTCTTGTTAGAAAATACAAAGTATCTTTTGGCAAGTTTGAGGGCAATTTACAGCAAGGTTTTAAGGCAGTCCGCATAGATTACCTCTCTAAATAACTTTCTCTCTCTGATTATAATAACTTACCAAGGTCTTCAGGGATATATAACTTCAGGAAAAAATAACTTGTATGAATGTCTTTCACTACTTATTTTCTCCAAGCTAAAATCAGTACTAATAAAATAATAATCCTGTGATTATAATGGTGTTGTTAGCAGCATGACTCCACTGTTCATATTTACAAAAAAAAAAAAAAATTCAAACTTCTTTCCATTGATAAAACATAGATTTTAATTTTCTCATAGAAATTGGAAGTGGTAAAATTATCCAAAGGACGTCTTCTTCATGGATCAATTCTAAGTTTGCACACTATCTAGTTAATGACTGAGTTTACATTTGTGTAACAGCCTCTGGCCTGGCAAGGATGAAGGCTAGGCAACCTATTCCACTGTATCTTTGCTAGACCTTAAAGATTTTAAACTCAATTCTACACTATTTCATATCTTAGTGTTGTTTCTCTTGTACGTATAAATATTTCAACCACTTTAACAAAATTAAAGGGTTGAAGAGATGCAAATTCACAGATGCTGCAGCCTGATGAAAACTATTTGTGTTTTATACTGAATAATGCCACTGGCTAGGTCATCTGTGAACATCTGTGATCCATCGATCTACCCACATAAATATCAATGCTTTGAGATAAAAGTCTAAGTCAATAAACTTTATGGCTCTGGCAAACTCATTACGCTCTGCGTGTTATTCTGTCACAAGAAGCCATGAAAACAACACTGAAAAATTAAGAGCTAGGCTCGATACGAGATTTAATCCTGAAGTCCACTATAAAACAAATGGGTTTTGAGGAGAGTTCCAGTTAAGATACCAGCTATTGTCTGAATGTTATCTTTAATTAATTTAAAAAGAGCAGGAACAAAGTAGTCTTCAAGTTTCACTTTAGATTAATATGAATTTATAATGCCCCAAATCGGGGCTCCTAAATCCTTCACAGAATAACAAACCAACAATTGAGGAAAGCATTAAGATACACAGCTTGGATAAAGGGTAACATGGGCATTTCAAACTTTCTCTGGAATGAACTGTACAGACTTAGTTTAATTGAAAGTTGTCCCTACTTCTAGGAGGAATTCTTTCTAGATGAAATGCAGGTTTCCTTTCCAAATTTTTACTGATTTTCTGATTCTCTAACATCATCAAGTTAGAAGCTTAAAAGTCTAGATCTAAAACAAAAAAGGGAAAAAAAAAAAGGAAAAATAAATAGAAAAATAAGACTGTTATAAATGTATGGTTAATTCGAGTTTTATTTAAGAAGCCTTATATGTATATGAAAAAAACTTTATCTCCAAAACACCCCCCCCCGTACAAAATCAGTTCACAGATGAATGAGCAGGAACTATACTGTTTCCCTGAAACTGAAACGACAGTTTCCCCAATATTTTTTGTTAAAGAAATTTATTGGAAAAACGACAAAGTGATAAATCGAGTAACAGCCACAATCACTTATACAGTCCTGACCCGGGTAGTCCTGAGTGAAGCAAAAAAGTGTGGGACAGAAACTCTTCGGTTCACGAATTGACCATCTTTCAGGACTTCATTTTTAGGGAATATTCGCCTTGCGGCTACATTATTGTTCAGTTCTTTCTTTGAATTATACAGATGAGATTACAGTCCACAGTGTGTATGTAAAGTAGGTTTATGGTAAATCCATCCTTTCTCTGTCCATGAATTATGCCTGCCTGTTGAGCAAGAAGCCCTAAGTTTCGGGTGCCTCTGAATTCCAAGAAGACAGAATGACTGGATTTTCAGCTTTGTTGAATGAGTTCTGATGGGCGTCTGTGACTATCATCAGGGCAGTGGTTCCTGTAGTTATCAGTTTCGGCCTAGTGGTGATCCCCTCTTATTGAAGTGGAGATGTCTTCCTCATTGTTTTCCAAAGACCAGGTATGCCGGCTGCCTGGCCTCCTTGTATGGAATCCTGTGCATGGGGGTGCTTTTGGATACACTTTTAATTCATACAAAATAACAACTCTATAAGAAAAACTCGAATTAAACTATATATTTAAAACAATACCATCCTCTTCCCGAAACCCAAAAAGATAAAGTATTTTGAAGCACAATGCAGGGTGCAACAGGATTTCAAGGGAGTTGGGCAAGGTCTAACGACCCAGCTATCAACACCAGATAAGCATCATATCCGCTCATCAGGGACATTCATCCCCATACCAGGCCTAAGAAGATGCAATCAGGACAATATAGTGTGCTGGTACTACCACCCTGTTAGTTAGGGTGGTAGTAGCAGTCCAGATGAAATGGTCTTGTCAAAGCAGTGATTCCTGTAGAAACGTCTGGTAGCTCTTGTCTCCTCTGGGAGTCCATGGATAAAAGCTGCCTGTGCTGTCCCAAACCCTGGATTTATCCAGGTGGGAATGCTTGGCTCCTCCCCCTGGGCGGAGCATCTCACAATGGGCTGATCTCATTCTGTGAGTCATGCAGTGGGTCCTTGATGGCCCATTAAACAGAGATAGCTCCCAGAGGAAGTTATCTATGAGTAATGTGGCAAGGCATTGTTAGGCTCGTTAACAGAAGATAAGGAAAACTTTGCCCCACCTTGGCTCCAACGGCTCATGGGGGTAGAATACATACCTTGGGCACAATTTTACATTGTAACCTAGGACATATAGCTTCCCGGAACTCTGTTCATCATACACACCTAAAGAAAAGAAAATCTATTTATATATCCAAAAAGCTGGACTAAACAATGGACAGCGTCAGGGCACAAAATCGGTATAAAACCTGGCTCTGGGAAAATGCTGATGTGAACCGTGGGGGACACTGGGTACTGGAGAGACTGTGTCTGTGGTTCACCCAGCTTCAAAACCCAGGCTCGGAACTGCCTTTTGATTGTGGCTCTACTCGATTTTTCACTTTGTCATTTTCCAATAAATTTCCTAAGTGAAAGATTAGAAAATTGTCATTTATAACAAGACTATTGTCATCATCACAACTGAAAAACATTTAACACAGCAAATTATGAAAATGCTATTTTTCCATTTCTTTTTCACTAACCAAGGAACTGGAGGCCAGTAAAAATGGACTAAATATCTTATTAGGTCTCCTTCTCCAACTATTAATATAAATTTTGAAAAAAGGCACAATATTTGTTTTTAAAGAACTTTCCTGAGTTTCTGAGCCACAAGAAGTACCAGCATATTTAGTGAACATGGGAGTTGAGTTTACTGCACACAGTTTCATGTTGGCCATAAGCAGGTATTTATTAAGGGTAGGTGTTTCCAAGACATAAAGTTAGCTTTTTTGTTTTAAATTATGTTACAAGGCAAATTTCACGTGATTTAGGCACTCCAAATAGGCCTCTGTGGCACATATTTCTTTGTTGTCCTTGGTCAGGAAGGTGAAGTCATCTCATTCTCAGAGGTACTAATGAACAGTCCCTGAGGAGGGCAGCTGCTAGCCAGAGGCAATGCTTGGGGAGAATGGTGAAATTGGATTACACCAGGACAGATATAAGTAAAATAATTCATCCTAGTTTAAAGTTAGTACAGCAAAAGGCCAATCTTGTGTGATATACTTAAAGCTGGTTACTTAAGATCTACTTCAGGAGGATTCGGATCTCTAACTGGCTAAAACAGATTATGACCTTATAATGGTAGGTAAAAAAGATAATAATGTTTCTGACATTAGTCTGGCTAAAACTACTATACAGATGAAAAGTTGTAGCAGAGAGTACAATTCAGTAAAAGATTCAGCTGGATATATGAGAAAAAGTTTGGGGGTTTTATTTATTTCATTTTCTTCATAGAACAATTTTAACTTGTTCTACCTGCAAAGAAATATCCCAGACATACCATATTCATTTGTTGATAGTTTTACAAAGCCTCATTTTAAAATCAACATAAACACTGTGTTTTAAATATAGTTCAAAATAAATTGGAATTTATATTTTAAAAAATAAAGGTATTTCTGTATGCTATAGCTAATATCTTTGGGTGAAATTTTGCTCAAAATGTTTATGATTATCTGCTATTTTGCTCATACATTCATTTACTCCCCATCTACTAAGAATCCTAAAACAGATGAAGTGCAGATATTGTGAATTATTGCACCAAATTGTTTTGGTTTAAAGGAAGATGTTGAGTTATTAATAGAATTAGAATAAAGAATAAAAATTACCTGAGTAATCTGCAATGACCATTACAGTCCTAAGAAGTTCACACAGGAAGTGAGACACAGCCAATCCTCAGAAATGTAAACCAGTGTGGCAGAAGAAGTCAAGGTAGAGAAATTTAAGTTGGGCAAGTGACTGTTCAACTTTCTCATGGTTGGAAAATTGATTAACATCCTTTGCAAAATTATTCAGATTTTTTTTTTTTCAAAATATTGTAGATTATTGATTATTTTAATTGAGAAATGTTATAAATGACAATTCTCAAATCTTTTGTTTAGGAAATTTATTGGAAAATGACAAAATGGAAACCAAGCAGAGCCACAATCAAAAGGCAGTTCTGACCCCGGGTATCAGAGCTGGGTGAACCACAGACACGGTCTCTCCTGGACCAATGTCCCCCACAGTTCACACCAGCAGTCTTCGGAAGCCAGTTCTTCTACTGTTCTTTGTGTCCCGAGGCTGTCCATTGTTCAGTCCAGTTTTTGGATATGCAGATAGGTTTCCTTTTTCTGAGGTTTGCTTGATGAACAGAGCTCTGGGAAGGTATATTGTCCTGATTACATCTTCTTGGGCAGGGCATTGGGATGTACGTCCACGATGAGTTGATATGATGCTTATCTGGTGTTATTGGCTGAGTCTTTGGCCTTGCCCAGCTCCTTCAAAGTCCTGTTACACCCTGCATTGTGCTGCAAAATACCTTACCTTTTGGGTTTTGGGAGGAGGATGGAATAGTTCCTGCTCATTCACCCATTAACAAAATTTGTACACGGGGGTAGCAAAGGGATACAGTTTATTTTAACCATGTACATAGTTGCTTTAATAAAACGCAAATTAACCATACATATATAACAGGAAATTTCATTTTTATAATTTTTGTGTGTTTTTTGCATCAGCTTGCTTTCTTTTCTTCTTCCATTTGTACAGTTTTCATTGCTCACAATATGAATTTGTGCTCCACAACTTTCAGAATTTGATAATGAGAAATTTTTGGTAAAAAGGCTTCCTATAGTGTTTCTTTTAGATGGCTTATAAAGGTGTTTAGGGGTTGTTTTTTCTTTGTTAATGGGACTCCAGAAGGTGTTTTGGGACAGGGCTACCCTTAGGTGAAAAGACCCTAAGCTAATTATACACACTCACACACTCACACACACACACACACACACACACACTTTTTTCTCCTATTAATCTATAGTGTGCTACTGAGACTTCTTCATGTACTCTGTATCACTGGAGAATAGGGATTTAGAGATGTCATTCCTTTCTGTTTCCTGCTTGTTTGCACTAAGTTTGGGGCACAGATTTTTTCCTTTATTGAGCAGGTCTGCTGCATAGGCTTCTAGGAGTTATAAGCAAGTCATGGTCCCAGTAGAACATAGTGAAAATACATTTAAATACACATTTTTATCCATTGGCCTCAATAGCACCTAAGAGCTTTTTCAAGTGCTTTATCAAAGAACGACTGTTCAAAACATGACAAAGATGAAAGTTTGCATGTTCTTAGCCCATTAGCAGATATCAAAATCTGGATTTTGGAATTGCTGTAGGAAGACAAATGATGAAGTGGGTGGTTACATATACTCCCAGGAGAGTTCTTTTATTTTCTTTATTCCTCTGTCCCATGCAACAAAGATGCTGAAGGATTGGATTAACAAGAGGACCTACATGCCAAACTCCTGTAAAGAAGCTTTTTTATTATAGATTAGGAGAAAAAAAAGCAAAACAAAATGAAACACACACCAAAAAACCAAAACAAAACAAAACAAAAAACAAACAAACAAAAAAACCCCCACCAACCCAAACAAATGAAACAGTTTAGAATGTAGAGGCAAACTCAGGTATAAGCAAAGGTGCCATCTGTGCCATGTCACAAGTCTGTGAGGCATGAGTGCTTGGTGCCTGACAAGCACCATTAATGCAGAATGACAAAGGTCACTCCCATGACATTACACACCACAGACATGAAACACCAAGCAGACCTGTGACAAAGAGGTGTTGCAAGTGCACAGACACAAACGTGTGTAGCACCCACTCTGCCTTCAAAGCACCACACTTCTGATTAGGATTTGTAAAAGATTAGCTTCAGAATCAAAAAATATCTGATGAGATATTTTTTCACCTGAACTCAGACGGAACGAGTGCTCATAGCCCTGCACAGACATAAGGGAAAAAAACCCTAAAAATCCCCAAACTTAAATTTATTCCACTAAGAAAATTTTCTTGATTTTTTTTTTTATATTTCTGTTGTTATTTTGGTTGGATGTTTGGGATTTTCTTTAATTTTGTTTTGTGCTCTTTTGTTTTTGTTTTTCAAAAACCCTAATATACCTGACAGGTTGTTAATAAAAGGCTGAGTGAAGCCCTCAGTGATGTTACCTCTGCTCTGTGATGAATGGTAACAAACTGCAGCATCTCAGCTCTGTGTTTGATCTCTACCCACAGAGGCCATATGGTAACATTTTCTTCCTAGAAAAAAATGAGTATTTCTGAAAAATCTGAGCAGTTATGAATTTTGATGTTCTCCTCTTATCTGCATATTTCTTGTGGAAGAATGAAATATCTATTTTAGAAAAAGGGTAATTATAGCTTTTGACATGAACTTTCTAAGTACAGTGGGTCAGTTGAATATCAAGTAATTTGATTTTTTAAATGATTTATTACCAGTTCTTTAGTTATTTTTACAATTAATCATTTCAATGTGTCCCTTTGTTGAGAGCTATCTAGCGTCTTGGACTTGCCAGTCTATGACATAGAACATTATTTTAAATAAATTATTTAATTGATACAGGTGCAAGAATCCTGGAACAGAGGTGTCCAAAAAGTATGTTGATAATTCTTGTATCTGACTACCAGTTATCTGTTTCTCCTAACCAGCTTTGTCATAGAAGTTGAATAAAGGAAAAGAGTAAACTGTCCTGACAGCTATAGAGCTTTTAACAGATAGGGTTAATACTACTATAAAAATATTTTATGGATAATTTCTTTCTCTGCATTCCAGGAAAAAGAATTTGGAAGACTATATACAAATGCATCATCTGGTGACATTTACCCTAATAGTATAATTAAGACAGAACTAAATTAGTAGCACTCCTAATGGGCTTTTTCCATGTCGCTTGTTATTTATATCACTGCCAGTTCTCTCTTTCTTTATATTTCACATTTATATTTTGTAAGCATTGGAAAACATTCTGCTAGGCATTGCACACATGCATCATGATACAAATATCTTTTTCAAGTAATTTTTAATCTGAAAGAATACATTTTCTCTTCCTCTCCCTTCACAATCTTCAGATTAAGGACATAGCCTTGCTGACTTTATATCTGTGCTTGTGCCCCTGGCTTCTCTGCTTCAAAGAAAGACAAGATGTCAAAGTCCACAGTGGTAAGGGACCTGGAAGTGCTTCTGAAGATAAAAAATCTCAGTAATCCAAGCCTCAGACAGCTCTGGTAAATCTTTTCTAATGCCAGGTGAATTACAGGTGGGAGTAAGGACTATGGGAAACTGAGACCTACTAAACATTTTCAAGTTTTTTAATCTGTCCTCATCTGGAAACCTTAGTCACTCTCATTGCTTTTCCCAGGATTTTTCTATTCCTGCCGTTCTGAGTTGACTAAAACAGAACACAGTGTTCAAGGTGACAGTAGACTACATCATTGATTTATCATTCTTCCCTTTATGGCACTGTGACAGTCAGCCCGAAGACCCTCAATTTTGTCTCACGTTTTTCGTCGTGGAGACTTTGGGGGGAACGAGAAGGAAACCTTAAGAGCTGATGTAACTGCTACGAGAATTGCCATTCCTGGCCAGATGTGTTTGCTTGGGAACAGAGTTCCCAGACATACATCCTGCTGAAGCAATGGTAGTCGCAGCACGCTTCATTGCCCCTGCATTCTGTACCACCTGTGCCTGAGCTGTAGCAGGACAGCTTGCCCTGTTCTCCCTCTCCCTCACATTGTGCATGGGCCTGGACTCCATCACGGGACTTCTCCCCTCTCTCCTTGTGCATTGGGCCTAGACTCAAGAGATTTCTCCCCCACTCTGGAGAACTATATATACAGCCTCAGAAGAAGACCCCTTTTGAGGACCTCCCCACAGAAGACGAAGATCTATCAGCTCCACGAGGGTTCTGCGAAGACAAATCTATTAGCTGCGCGCTACGAGGATTTGCGAAGGCGGACCTATTGGACTGCTGCGAGGACTTCGTCTCTCTCTGTGGTAATTATATCCTATCTGTCCTATCTCTCTTTTCTCTCTTGCTTTTATCTATATAGCTTTCTCTCTTCCATTTCTTTCTCTTATTATTGCATATCATTTTGGTGGGTACACTGAATAAAAGCATATCAGTTTTTAGTGAGTATATTGATATTGAATGAAGCATACTGATTTTGGTTAAACAGCATTCTCTTGGCCTCCTTTGTACTCTAAGAACCAAATACGAACTCAAGTTCACTTTGAACGGGTCGTAACAGGCACCTAGTATGAATGAAAAAGTTACAATCATGAAGGAAAGTTGCAGCTTTCAATTCCTGGTATATACTCCCTGCAAATATGGCCTGTGAGATTCCAGAAAAAAGAAAAGAGGGGGGAAAAAAAGAAACAAACCACGCCACATAATGGATATTTAGTGGATCAGAGGGTATTTTGAATTATCTTTGGACAGTTTCTTTCAGCAGATAAATCAATATTCAGCCTCTTCTTTTGTCAGGTTGTGATGGGCTTTTGTTTACATCTGAAGATTAAAAGCAGCACACTGTTAGAATATTCAGTGGAAGCACCGTGATAGATAAGATGTCAAGGAGAGCTCCAGGAACTACAACAATGCTTTAGAAAGATAAATAAATACAAAGTGTTATCTTCTGAGCTGAAGCCTCATACAACTCCACTTTTAAATATGTATGACCAGAACCTGTTTTGTTCACACATTTGTAAATGTTCTCTTACAAAGCAAACCAGTAGAGGATGGATTAGATTACCTGTGGAAGTAGCCACCATACCACATGGATATTAAACAGCCAACTGGTAAAACCAGCCATCAAGTTGTTCTGTAAAAAGTAACTCTGTTTCAGTCAGGACCCAAGAGAAATTCTTGGTGAGCTTTAGGGTTTCTGTCTTTGCTCTTCCCCAAATGACTGCCTTTGCAGTCAGACAGCAAGTTTTTCATTACATCTCATCAACATCTGAGGGAAAAAAATATCTTCTGTATTTTTGAGGAAAATCTCATATCTGTCTGTCTCATATCTGTCATATTTCCTACTGTTTGTCTGGTGTCTTGAGAAATTCACTATGTTTTATGTGGCTGGTTCCTTTGACTGGGGTAGCCCAGCAGAGCTGGGGGTGGTGGATTGATGAACAAAAATGAATCAACAATTATGGACAAACATTGAGCCTTGGAGAATATTCTGGGGGCAATTTCTCTCTACACACTATTTGTTCTTACTCTACACCTCTACTTTGGTTTTTTTCAGATGCAACATGCTGGGATAAAGTAACTTGAGCTTTAAGTTAGCATACCTTTATTCTTTTACAGGTCTGATCTTAAAAAGTGATAATGGGGGGGAAAAAAAAAAAAGGAAATTCATAAATTCATTTCCAGTTCTTCCTTCCTGTGGGTATATATATATAGATATATTCAAGTAGATCTGCATTCTCAGATCACCTTTCCCCTCCTGCCAAAACAAACAAAAAAAGACACCTAAGATGTTTAACTCAAATACTGTTAAATAAGTAATGTATTTCATTAACACTGATATCTTATTGGTATCTCATTGATAACACTGATACATGTTTCAGGAATCAAAAGTCTTTGGCACATCATTAGAATTTTCCATGCATCAGTGAAACACTAACTTATTCCCTCTATATCAAAAGAGTATCTCTGGTTTCTTCACTGATTAGTGTAAATACAGGTGTTACTAAAAAAACATTTTCATATCATGTAACTTTACACAAACACGCTGTCGGAGTTGTGCACAGAGTACTGAAATGGGAAAATTCTCCAGAAGCCAGAGTGGAAATGGAGGGAGTCCTCTTGGACTCATTATTTTACTGTGGACTAGGAGACCAGAGAGAATTTAACTTCTTCCCACTTGTTGAACTTATTCTGAGCCAGTCTCATGGTTGCAAGGACCCATTCTATGGGGCAGAAATCTTCCACAGAGTGCTGGTAATAAGAAGGTATAACCATGTTTACTGGATCAGTTTGAAAGTCACTCATACACTGCTTGGCTTCTACACAGACAATAAAGCACCAGCTCCTGACCCAAAGGGTTAATTATC
This sequence comes from Acrocephalus scirpaceus scirpaceus, assembly GCA_910950805.1. Lineage (NCBI taxonomy): Eukaryota > Metazoa > Chordata > Aves > Passeriformes > Sylviidae > Acrocephalus > Acrocephalus scirpaceus. The sequence continues at coordinate 17,759 of CAJVGK010000080.1, forward strand.
TAGGAGACATCTGAGTGCCAACAAATGTGCAAAGGGAAAGCTTGGAAGTGGTGCTAGGTTCTGTAGTCACAGAAGATGCCTGAAACTCTGACACAGATCAGGTTTTGAAAGTGGTAGTGTTTTATGTCAAAATAAAAGAATCAAATAACTTTATCACATTGCAGAATTCTCTTTGAAAGAAAAAGCCATCTCTCAGTGAAAAAGAGAATATTTTTCCCTCTCCCCTATATTCTCTTTAAAACTATGCAAACAAATGAAGGTTAACAGATCCTTATTATTTAATCAAAAGTCCTTCCTATGATTTTTTCATTGAAATAAACAGCTGATTTCATTATCTATGTGACCTCCAAAACATATATTACAGCTTGTCCCATGCAGTGTTTATGGTATCAACAGAAATGCATAATTGAGACATCTGTCCCAGCCACTGTATTTTTATGACCATTTAAGTCATCTTTGGCTGTATTTTTACCTCTCTCTCAGTCAGAATCTTGCCCCCTCTTACTCTTTGCTTTCTATAGCCAGAAAGAAAATCATTTAAGAATAGAATATTCAACAAATTAACACTAGTGTTAAACATTAAATACAGGTTGTGTTCCTTTTTTTTTTTTTTCCTTCCGAACAAGTAATTCCTTTATTGTTAATTTAAATGTAAAATTAGAGAAGGAAAAAAAAAATGAAGCTGAAAATTTGGATATTACAGCATTCAAAATGCAAATTTATGGTTAATATATTACATATATAAAGGGGTCAGACATTTCACATTTGGCAAAGCAAAAACACTAGTAAATTCAACTGACTTTACCCATATCACATTTATTGCTCAATCAACCTAAGGTTTATTTTACAAGGGTGCTGAAGTATTTGGTCAAATCAGAGCACATGGAGCTTTCCATGGGCACTCAGGTAAGTGTGTGTTTCAGTAAAATAGAGGTTTGAGGCAAAACACAGAGACAATCATTCTGGGGGAAAAATAACAAGGAAAGAATGATGTCCCACTATAATAATTTTGTTCCCTAAAGTATGTTTTGCATACTGATCATATTTACATGACTTGAGTAATTTTAATGGATATATTTGATACTGGAGGGTTTGTTGATTTTTTTTTCTGTCCATAACGCTCTGGGTTTGTAAAGGAAGGATAAGAAACACTGCTTACTTCATTCAAAGTCACAGACTGACTGACCCCAGGTGATCTTTGAAATCTGTGGCAAAGTCTTTATATTGTGAAGTAGTTTCCGGCATTTTGTGCGATGAAGATATGTGGAGGATAAAAAATGCGCATCTGATGAGCCAACCAAGTTTAACTGAACTAATCTGAGGGTTCAAGATAATCCAATATTCATATTTGTAAGGAGCAGATACAATTATACTTCAAATTAACAAAACAACTGTAACAAATGTCTTTTTGCTAAAATTAAATTTTCCTTCTATGTATTTGTATTTACTTTTTTGAAAGTTATAGAAAGCCATACTTACAATAAGCTCAAATTGGTATAAAGACTGCACAAACTGGTACTGTTACCCAGACTTACAATAATTTAGTTACCCAGAGAAAATCTTATCTAAATCACATTCTCGCTTTTTGTTTCAGTTTGATCAGCAGACTCAAACAGTCTGTGGACATGTGAAGCAAGAGAGAGATATGGGTGCTACCTCAATGCAACTGATCCTTATATGGTACATGAGGAGATAAAATATCTTTCCTGTTTTCTTTCCCTTCTAAGTTAAAACACAATGGAGATAAAGAGAGATACAATACTCATGCTTGAACCTTTGTTAGAAACCACAAGGGAAGTAGAAAAAGACAAATATCCCCCTAATGACAGACTCCTGATAGCACAATTCCAACTAATTTATTTCCCAATATATCCAGGGAAAAAAAGGAAAAAAGAAAGGGTTGAGTTTGTGGAGTGGCTGGGAGAACGAGAGGAGGCAAGCAGCAGAAAAGAAATGGAGAGAAGGAACACTTAATTATGAATTAAGGTAACTCCAGATGTGCTTTGCAGTTCACCATTAGGCTTTTCATTTACTGCCATGGTAGGACCAACAATCAGGGATTAAAATATATTTTGTGTTCTTTATATGAAACCTGTGGAGCATTTAGAGGGGTTATATATAAATTTTACTTAAGGGCCTACACAAGTGGATCGTGTTCATCTCTCTAAATGTTTGCATACTTCAGTATCATTTCCACTTGGCCAACACTTGGCCAACAATCACCTTGATTCCTTTTTCATGTACTCTATGAAAGAAAAAAAAAAACCAACAACAAACCTGCAAGAAACAAAGAATCAGAGAGGAGCTTAAAATGGTAGAGTATTGATGCATCAATAACAAAATTTCACTTGACGAAAAAGAAGGCAGAACAGACACTACCTTATTTCCAAATATATATGGGGCTGAGCTGGGCTGATAGGAGTATGTAATGACTTAGAGTTTCAATTTGTTTTTGTTGTTTGTTGTTGTTATTTTTTTGAAATTAGCCACTTTACAGATGAATAATTCTCTTAATGTCTTAGCTGTAAAACAGTGGTGTTGACTTCCACAAGAAGGCTCTGAGATCTCCTAATGAAACACATTTTGCCAGAGGAAAGTGCTATACCTTCTTGGGGACACACTCAGTTTCACAGAGGAACTCTTGAGCACTGTAGTCATGTTCTTGTAATGCCTGTAATTCAACCCTTCGGTCATCCAAGATGTAACAACAGCCTTTGTCTTGTGTCACCGTGACAGTGGTGGTAAAAGGAGACAAGAACAGTGGATGGAGATGGGGAGGACAAGGCAAAACAAAGCTGGCAAGACAAGTATCTTTGGATTCAGGCACTCAAATGATACAAAAATATTTTTCATTCTAGTCCTGTCTCCTTTTAGAATTATGAGTTTAAAATGGAGGTAAAAGCATTGTCACTTAGAGCTCTGTACTTTCACTTGTATGCTCAAGTAATAAACTTAGGAGTAATGTTTACATAATATCTCTTAGTAAGGGTATACAAAATGTATATGTCAGGACAGTTTTAATATAGATAATTGAGAATACACCCATACCTACCTCTAGCATCAGAAAAACCTGTAATTAGGATGAAATGTCTAAGTTTCTGTCTAAAAAGTGTGGAAATACATCTCAAATCTCCTAGTCCTGACCAAGTAAGAAAACCAGGGATTCAAAGAGGCTTCTCTTCACCATGCCTCCCTTTAGTCATGGCTTCTGAAAGTGCCTGTTTTCTCTACCCTGTGAATCCTAGAAAGGTTTTTGAGTGATAGAGAAGTGAAAGAATAGACAGTGACAATATGAAAATGATGAAGTAGTTTCAGAAGTGTTAATGTATGAGACTGGAGAAAGACAAGAGTTGGTCAGCACAACTGGAGCACAGTAAAAATATTTTTGTGTATCTGACATTGTAAAGGAAGTAGGAATGTTCTGTAATATTTCACCTTCATTGTATCCAAATCAGTTTCACCACCTCTCTGTGCGCTCTTTTTATGTAATGAAACAGTGAAAGCTTTACCCAGAGAAAGGAAATCAGATGATATGAACAACTCTCTGAATGGCCCATCAGAAACTTAATGAAACAACTGAACAAAGGTGAGGGAAAAGTACTGGGTAAGGCAGATTTAAAATCAGTATTTAGAAACCTTGGAAAACAGGAAATGTTAAAACCAGTTGTGAAAATATATCAGAAGTAAAAAAAAAAGGTTACTTCTTTGTCACTTAAATTACTGAGTCAGACTTATGCCTTCTGTTTTTTCTGTAACAAAAGATTTTTTGTGTTTTATATTCTGACCCAAAAATTCTAGTTTGCTTTAGAGTTGCTGGCTTTTTGTTACCTGGACTAAGTTCTCAGTGTAGACTATTTTTAAGCCCATTTAAGGTGGAAACGAGCCTTCACCTGCTTGAACAGGGGTGCTTGACTTTACAGTTTCACACCTGAAGGAGTTTGTGCTGTTCTCCCTTGTGTAGTAGCTGTGCCAGAGGTGAAGAAGAAGAGGAAGAGGAAGAGGAAGAGGAAGAGGAAGAGGAAGAGGAAGAAGAAGAAGAAGAAGAAGAAGAAGAAGAAGAAGAAGAAGAAGAAGAAGAAGAAGAAGAAGAAGAAGAAGAAGAAGAAGGGGAAGAAAAAGAGGAAGATGATGATGAAGAAGAAGAAGAAGAAGAAGAAGAAGAAGAAGAAGAAGAAGAAGAAGAAGAAGAACTCAAACAACTTTAAAGGATTGAGCTGATATATATTTTGCTATCTGTTCTCGTAAGCTCTTTTTTGCTCCTGGTTGAGCTAATTCAAAGTTCAAATATCTTTAATACCTGTGATCCTGTGATGTTGTCATAAATGTCTTTCAAATTTCTTTTTCCAGATGATTCTATCAGTAATCTAGCACTGTGTAAGGTCTTGCTAAATGTGTGGCAAACTTAGGCTTCTGCCCTTTTCAGATTGATAATATCACCCAAACTCTTGCTGAATAGCAATTATCAGAGAGTATAACATCAGCAAATAAAAGTCAACAAAATCAAATCCCTGCTTCTCAGAATACATAGTCTCGTGTTTAAAACAGGTCTTAAAAATGTCTTCAGTCTTAAAAATGATATGTTTAATTGACAGATCTCTCTCAAAGTTACAGATATGCAAATGACTTCCTCTCTCTGCTTCATTTTTCTGGGTTCAAGTTCAGGATTTAAAGCTATCTCTTGTTTTAACTAAGCTATTTAAAAGTCTATGTAGTCAAGTGCTGATCAGAACATTAGCCCGGGTTCACACCTTCAGTCTGCCGCAAGATATTGGTGAGACCCCAGGCATCTCACTTAGCCTGTATTTTAACTTGATTTTCATCTCCTTGATGTGAATCATAAGCCATATTACCTCTCTGGGGTGTATGTTCAGTAATATTTTCAGTGAGCTTCAGGTGATGGTTTTTCAAACCACATTATTGCCTTGATAGATTTCAGATTGAACTGGTGCAGCACAGGAGGTATTTCTATTCTTTAGACAAGTTATCTTTGTCAAGCTGAAAGGAAAGAAAAAGATGAGAAAGAAAATGAATCCTGCACCTCACTAAATAACTGGCATTAGGGATTTTATAGTTTGTATTTCTTCTCTAAGAATGACTGGGATGTTGGTCTTCTAATCCTTCACCTAATTTTCATAAGTGCTTGACTTTTCTATTTAGCTTGAGTTTGCCCTGGGTGAGAGATGTGCATCACCTTGGGAATAATGTCTCCTTGTTTTATGCATATTGCTAGGCTAATACCAGTGCTGAATGTTTTTCACATTTCCTGTATGATTTGAATGCTCTATCTGAATCCTGACCTGCCATTGTTACTTGTGTCTTTTATTTCTCCTTTTAGTAGCATTCAATGTTTTATTTTTTGTTTGTTTGTTTGTTTGGCTGGGTTTTGTTTTCCTTTATCTTTTTTATTTTTTCCTGCTTTTATTACAGCTATAAAAATGAAAAATTATTTTATTGTATATGTACACAATTTCTTTGAAACTTTCTCACTCATGACTGACTAATCACTACTAGGGGATATGGGAATCACTCTCAATAACATGTTTTAAGAAGGGTATAAAACTACAGTGGAACAAAGAAAGAAATATTAACCACAATACAATACAGTGCTAAGATCTCTGTAACATCTTAGTGCTGGCAATATTTTCTTTGCTGTCATGGTTATAACTGTATTACATACACACAGTCACACACACACACACCAGCACAGTCACATTTTACCATCTCATGTTTCTCAGGAATATGATCCCATTAATCTGTCAATATTCACCTGTGTCAATGGCTGGGAAAGCATCTCCGTATCATTTTCATTTCAGGGGACAGCCTCAGTGGGGTCCTGAAGCTGCGCATCTGTGGGCATCTGGAGTGCACAGGTGGTCTACAGGAAGTATAACCATCATCAGGTCAAAGTACACCAGCAAGGGAATGTCAGGCAATCCACTGAAAAATCTGAAACAGAAATGTTAATGTGGACAAACCTTCACGTCCTCTTGGAATTCACCTGTTTACTTTTAGATAAGTACCGTCTGGACTTGCAATGGCATTTTAACATTGCACTTTTATTTGGATACAAAATACACATTTAATTTTGTAAGAGAATGGGCATCTTCCAAGGGTATCTCATCTTTCTAGTCTCAGACATCAACCAAAGATTAGAACTTTATGAACTGAATCCACCCACCTCTTTTTATTTTGGACAATTTCCTTTCTTGAATCACAGAATCACAGAACGTTTTGGGTTGGAAGGCACCTTAAAGGTCATGAAGTTGTAATTCTTCTGCCATGGCCAGTGGTGTCATAGTCTCTATATGCCTTAGCATGTAGATGGGATTCTGTAAGGTATTTACGATTTTTTTTTCACTCTTTCAAAAATATTTTCTTTCTTTTTAGGGATTTTACACTTCTTCTTAAAAACCCACCGCATGAAGTGACATCCTTTGAAGTCTGTGGATTACAAAACCACAAGAACAAACCTTATGTCCATGCTTTATGTGCTATTTCAGTGTTTGAAGCAGAGGCCCCACCACAACCTTTGGTGTTGGCAGTGCACAACCCAGTGAAATGAAGTCATACCTGTCCTCCCCTTGATGATGCTGGGATCCTCTCTGTGTAGATGTCTCAGCCTCAGAGGAGGGTCTAAAATCCAAAGTCTGGTAACAACTACCACAGAAAGTATTTCTAACCAGCAGCTTTAGGAGTGCTCTTGGAGGTGCCAGTGGGCCCATCCTACGCCATTCTCCAGCAGCTCCCTCTGCATCTATTTCTCTGTTGTTTTGTTTCTTTTTATGGTTGCCTGTTTCTCTGCAGGTAGCTCAGTGATTAGCGAAGCAACTGACTCTGCCTTTTTCAGCTCATCTCAGGGTTCCAGGCAAAACAAGCCCATTTGAAGCTGAGCCCAGCACTCACAATAATTCCCCATATGTTGATTTTCACACCAGCCTTGGGTGGCTGCACCTCATTATTTGATTTTCTCTGCATCAGTTTTGTTTGTGCGAGCGTGTGCATGCGTGCCTGTGCATGTGTGGCTTTTTTCTCTTCAGTTTGAAGTCATTTTGACCTAAATAGAGGAAAGTGTGGGTGGCAGTTTAGTTGTAGGTGCCACTTCAAAGACCCAAAAATGCTACAATCTGCAAATAAGTACTGGGGTGGGGGGGTGGGGGGGTGGGGGGTGGTAAAAGACATTAGTGTATATTCAGGGATGTCACTTCTGACAGGACTAACAGACGAACCCCAGAGGCTCTGATTTCTCTGGGTATTACACCCCACATGTCTCTAGAGCTTAGGGGAGAATTTTTAAAGGAATCATTTGCATATCACTAGACCTAATGCAGTTAAGTTTATGATTTAGTAAAACTGAGCTGAAAGGGAAATACTGCAAAAAGAAAATATATGATTACACTTAATTAAATCAAGGAAGGGTCCCAGTTTCTCAAAGATCATGGAATGAAAAAAGAGGGGAAAAAAATAAGAATTACCAGGAAAAACAAAGTACATTAAGCAGACAATAAAACTTTTACTATAATATTCAGCTGTATACATAAAGCCAAAGTATTCTTGGGTTTTGCAAATGTGTGTGGTTAAAGATGACAGTCACTTACTTTAACCTCTTATTGCTGTTAAGTACAAGCTTGTCATTCAGCCGCATCTGCTTACTCTGTGTAGTGGGCTCTTTCTATCTGTGAGATTAAAGAATAATAGGAACATAGAAAAAAATAGACTAGTGGGCAAGTTGTGGCTTAGACTTAGTCACAGAACTCTCCACTGCTTCCTAGTTGTGAGTCCAATTTATCACAGCAAGTTAACTTTCACATTTCCACTTCCCTACAACCTCCTTTGGGAACACCAGGCATTGCTTGTCTTTCCATTCATGCTTTCCAGTCACTCTGTCAGAGAATAATTTTCACTCTGTAAATCATTTGATGAAAAATTATTCTTCAGGAAATTAATACTGAAGAACAGGTTTTAGAAGCCAGAATTGTAAAACTGACACCGAAAAATGTGCTGGTTTACGAAGAGGGGACGAGAGCTGCAGCCTCTGCTGCTGGATGACAGACAAGCCCAAAGCCCACTCCAGTCACAGTGACCATTGGGCTGCATCCTTACAGCTCTTCACTTTGTGCAGCCACCAACAGTGGTGTGACCTCACCTTTAGCTGTAGGTGACTCCATTTCAAAGCCAAGGGGGTACCCCTTAAAGGTGACCAGCAGACATCCAGCAGGTCAGAAGGTGATTCTCTCTCTCTACTCTGCTCTTGTGAGATCCGCATCTGCGGTGCTACCTCCAGCTCTGGGACTCCCAGCACAAGAGAATTGTAGACTTGTTAGAATGATTCCAGAAGAGGCCACTAGGTTGGTCATCGGGCTGGAGCACCTCTTCTAAGACAGCTGAGATTGTTCAGTATGGAAAAGAGAGGGATATTATTGCACATTCCAGTAGTAAAGGGAGTATCAGAGAGCTTGAGAGGGAATTGCTAAATTGCATGTTGTGATAGGACAAGGGGTAATGGCTTTAAGATGAGGGAAGATAGAATTAAATTAGATATTATGAAAGAATTCTTGACTGTGAGGTCCTGGCACAGGTTGCCCAGAGAAGCAGTGACTTTCCCATTCCTGGATGCATTCAAGACCAGGCTGGTTGCAGCTTAGAGCAACCTGGTCTGATGAAAGATGTTCCTGCCCCGGGTAGGCAGTTGGAAAAATATGATCTTTAAGATCCCTACCAACCCAAACCATTCTATGACTCTATGAATGAAGCAGTTTCCTGAGTATTTCTTCTCAACAACTTATCTATGCCAATCTAAGCTTATTAACTCTGGTTTTATACTAAGGTATTTAATCTCGCATCTCTTTTACATATATATAAAAGCTTGATTATATAAGCAAGCTTTCGTTAAATAAGGCAAGGTTTGTCCTTACAAAAAGACAAACCTGATGATAAGTTCTTGTGTATGATCTTATAGTAATAAGGAGAAACTCTCTCACACTTGGGGGAGAAATACAAGTTATATGACAGCTGTAACAGAATAAGAACATATTCTTGGGTGGATGCCCATCTACACTGTACTTTGGCTTACGCTACCTCGTTTGTCTTTCCCTAAATGTAAAAAAAAAAAAAAAAAAAAGGAAAAAACAAGTTTAGGTAATTCAGAGGCCATTAAAGACAGTAAAGCAGGATTATAAGCAGGATTATATTAAGGCTAGTGTTTAAGGCATTCTCATAAGTTCTGGGAAGTGCAAGTTGGAGGTTTCTGACATGAGGGAGGGACATCTGTATAAAACAAAAAGTGAAAACTGACTTCTGTAATCAGTGGTATATGCTGTGTACTTCAGAACAAAGCAGACTGATTTGTACAAAACCCAGCACTGTCACCTAAGCAGACTGAGGTGAAAGCAGCTGATGGACTTCTTGCCTATGTCAAGATGATAGCTTTGGCTACAGGCAGTAATGAAGTTTTAGGGAATTCTGTAAGACTTGCTGGGGAAAAAAAAAAAAAAAATAAAAAAAAAAAAGAGACACTTGTGAATACTGAGATGATGCAGCAGTTAGGATAGGGTTTTATGACAAATTATAATAGATTTAGATGCCTAAACTATGTCTAAAGTTACACTTTTCACTCTGGGTTGTTACAGTTATGAGCCTTACTGGCTCTGCTCTTTTGTAATGGACAAAATACCTCAAACATCTACAAACTTTAATAGTGTCTTAGACATCTCTTACCCTTTACACAATATCTCTTTAGGCTAAAGAAAGAACAGAAGAAGGTACAACACAAATTCTCTGCACTTGCATGAATGAAGAAAGTAACATTAATTTCCCCTTAAAAATCCTTCATTTCCTACTAAAACCACAAACTCTACTGCCACTGTCACTGACAGTGCAAACCTCTTTTGCTCATACAAAAACCCCAATTCTCTACTCTGGTGCATTTTTAGTGAGCTCTGTTGTCCATCAGGGACACAGAGCTGACAGCAACACTGGCTGTCTACAGAGTGAACTCAGCAGCCGGCAGGGAGGGAGATTGATGTCTCTGCACCAAGAAGTTTTGGCCAGCTGAGTGCTTCTGCAGTACAAGACCTCAGCAGCTGCTGCTTAAGCTGCTCTGTAGAAAGGCTCATGTTTAGCAAACAATTTTGGTGGCATAATGGACTCCCTACTGCCATGGTTAGACAGAAAATAATTCAATAACATGGAATTAAATTATTATAGTTGTTTTGTTGTTGTTGCTGTCATTGTTGTTATTTATTATTTACTAAGTGCCAAATGGACTCAGTAATACTCATATCTGCTAAATGTAGGGAGGGGAGTTACTTTAACACACACACAGACAGCTGTGTAGGTGTGCACAGCTATTTGTTCATAAAGGACTGGGTCGGGATGTTCTTGCAGAGGTCACCATAGAAATATCTCCTAAATGTAAACTTAAATGGAACACACTACAAGGAGAAATACTGTCTTAATATATATATATTAAAAATATATATAAAAAGTATTTTGGAGCTTTTAATAAGTCGGAAGTGGAAAAGGGTTCTTAGGACCACTTTCTGGGGGGGGGGGGGAAGAGGCAGAAAAACATACTCCTATAAAGAATGGCTCTGCTGAGCTTCAGAGGTCTCAAACAGTATATATGATTCTATGTGATATTGCTCATTCTGTGATCAGGCCTCCTGGAGCAATATAGGGAAAATATTCCTTCTAAATCTTAACATTTCCAGTTTGTGTTGGGGTGTAAGTTTACAAACTAAAAGATCAAACCCTATATCCATAAGAAATCACAGAAGTGATTTTTCTCTCTGCTTCATCTACTGGTGTTTTAGTTTCTTTGAAACTGGAACTGAATTTATGGAAGTAGATATTCTTAAGCCTCTCATCTTGCTTTGAAAGTTTCAAAGGTGCTGTAGTGCAAATCAAGTCAATTAATTACCCAAAGCAGTATTTTAATGCTTTTAACTGGCGAGAGGTTGAAATACAGAAAGAATTCTACAAGTATTAAAAAACTAAATCTACTTATTTAAATAGTTCCATTAAGTTACTCTTCATTTTTTTTTCTGGTTTCTTTCTTCCTGAGTTTATTTTACCATACTACATCTATCCATCTTCTCATGAATGGTTATACGTCCTTTGAATCCATGTATCCCAAATGGTTCATCCCATATTTTACCCAGGTAACTCGTTAAAATGTCCTTCCTGAAGTTCTTCACTTTCTTCACCCTCAACTTATTCCCTTTTTCCCAGCTCCCAACTTTCCAATTCCAGTTGCTCACACAGTTTTAAGGATTAAAGTCTCATTTTATTTAATGGAGTGTGCACAGCTATATTTCATTATTGCCAGAAAAATCCATATGCCACATTTTTAAAAATAAATCCCCACTAGAAATGTTGGAAACCTTACAGACTTTGATTGAGTTGCCCCAGGTCAAATTGAACATCTGGGAAAGAACTTCTGCCTAGGAATTGGTTGTGCATCCTTCAATACTCCAGTGACCTCACTCTTGGAATAGGCTTTGGTGGCACTGTGTATAAAATACAAGGATATCATTAAATATTTTCATATTCCATACTTTTTATTCTGCACCATTCTGCCAGCACAATAGTATGCATATACCATTGTGGTACCAGTTAATTATTAATACGTATATCAATAGAATATGGTTAAATAGTATTTGCCAGACACACAATTTTGTAAAGGCTGGATTTTTCCTATTCCTTTTGACATTGCAAGCTATTCACAAATCAGTTGTTAATCTATTCAGTGTTTAAGGATAAGGGTCTGAGCCAAAAGCCCTTTGAAGTCAGCGAAAAAGCCCCATGGACTTCAAAGAGCTCTGGATCAACCCCTAACAGAAAAAGATCACAAACAAACACATATTAGACTATCAGGTTATTATAAAGCAGTTTCCATATCTTCAGACACAGTAAACACATTGCTGTCATAGCAATTAAAAGCTTGCATCCAAAATCTGACTCTTAAAATAGTGCGTTCGGGAGATTATCTTATTTTCTTTCTAGGGAAGAAATGTAAATCTAGATAGGGAACAAATGGATAGATAATACATACCAGGCACATTATGTGCTTAACATGACTATAAATGAAGGATCTAATAAAAAGAAGACCTTGAATAAATACATTACACTATGTCATACAGGTTCATTTGGATGTTTCATCATGCTGTATGTCCTGAAATGCTATCAATATTTGAAAATAATCTTGAATTTATAGCATATTCTTTTTCCTGTCTTTTGTATAACATGATATATATAATTTGTTGTACTCTCCTTTTAATATCTTAGATTTATGAAATTAGTTTAAAAATACTGTTTAAAAATCCTTCATCTTAATATTCATGCTGCCTCAAAATATTTTATCATGCACAATCTCAATATTATGATGTAGATCTCATCCACTGTTGCAGATTCCCCATAGAGTGCTAAAGCTCCAGGATTGGGATCTTAGTAATTTTTGTCTGGAAGGATCCCAGAATATTTATTTTTATACTGTATATTTGATATGGATGCTGATATAGCTCCTATCTTTACCATAAAGTCACTTGTAAGAAACTCCTATCATTGTTTTTTTACGAGTCAAAAAACACCGCAGCTGTGTAAATGGAGGGACTATTCTCCCTTTTTGTGGTCTAGAATTTAGGCGTGTACATAACTGGGGCGTAGTGAAGACAGAAGTGGACATAGATAGAAGAAACATAAATATTTAAGCAGATATTTTTAGAAGACGATTTATCCCTCCCAAAGCCACGCCCCTTTCAGAATGTGAGGCAAACTTTTGTCCAAAGATCTGTATTTGTCTAGTCTGGCTCTCAACAGAAGTAAACCACTTTAATTTAGTTTAGTCATCTCATTTTAAAATAGTGTGAGTAGCTGAGTTGAAAGAGTAACAGCAGAGTATGTGAAAACTGTTAACAATGGGAAGAATTTTCCATTACAATCAATTACAATTAAGTGGTAAAAAATATTAACCAAGGACATGCAAAATGAAACATAGCTCTTAGAACTCTTAGCTTCTAATATCAGCAATGCAAGCAGATGCCTCTTGGCCAGCTGGGCTGCACGTAAACATCTGCATCTATAAAGCTGCATATATGCATATAATGTTTGTACACATACACCTTACACTGAAGTGCAGCATTAAAACACATGAGAAATGAAGAAAGCAGCCTTCCCAGATTACATTTTTTTTCAGAATGGGGAAAGAGATGAGCTGATACAAGAAAATGTCAGAGAACTGCAAACACCCAAACTGTATAATATTGGACTGTTTAAATCAGTGAATATTCAGAGAGATGTAGGATTTGTTTTTGACATCAAGAACCTGTGCTTAGTGCAAGATTCTGCTAAAATATCTTTAGTTTCCAGTGTGCTGTTAATCACAGTGTTAGCCTGATAGAGGGAAAACCTTCCCGTTTTCTAAAACAAACATTGACTTAATTTTCTTTGTTAAATTTAAGCCATTCCCCATTTCAAAACTTCTCATTGATTTTACATTCACTACTCTGATGTAAAGTCATCAGCTACTGATTTTACATCTGTCTTTTAGCTGCTGCTGCTGCTGAGCTAACTTCAGCGACTGGCATATTGTACCAAATTAGGATTTCTCCCGCTACGGCAGCTGCGGGTGGAATTGAGACAGGCTGATGAGACACCTCCAGCCCCATCACACTGCAGACACTGCAAAGAAGGAAGCAATGAACAACAGTTGCAAAACATTAGCACAAAACATCATCATACCACAAGCAGGGGGGAATGATTTTTCCTTGCTGGCATTTTCTCTCGTGCCTTGTCTCTGGTTCCTTAATGCAAAATCATTAAATAAAATGTAAACCTCCTGGGTGATATTCATCTGGCTAAATGTAGCTGTTGATATCTGAGACAGTCACTTGAGTCCCTGTAATTGATGGAGAATCAAGCACATTTAAGGCACAATTCATCTAATCCCAAGGTGCAAGTCAAAAAATGGGTCATTGAATTGTGCCCTAGATGTTCCTATTTCTCTTTATTAATGGAAAGAGAGACTGAAGTATGGACTCCTTATATTTCTGTTCTACAGACACTTCACAAGGTGAAATGATTTCTATCCCTAGGCCTGGCCCTGGAACAGGCTCAGCTGAAGGGAAAGTTGACGAATACTTAAAGCTCATTGCAAGACTGTATCCTCAGAGACAAGTGATCTGAACAGGAGAGGATGATCATCCAAAGCAACCACATAAGGCTCCCGTGGATTGTGCTGTGGTGCTGCAAGTTATGAGCAATGACTTCTCACAGTAGGTTCCAGAGGTGGCAAATGAGAGCAGTGTCAAAGATATTGCCTGAACATCCAGAGAAACTCACTCACTTGAAGAGATCCGAAGCTCCTGAGCTTCTAAATGAACTCATGCAAGTCTCATAGATTTTGGAAAGGTAGATACCTTGCCAAGACTATCCATGACTTTTCTTTTTAGTAGCTATATATTTTCAAAGAGAATGCTTTTTAATGTTCAAAACAGATGCCTCAGAATTAATTGGAGAAAAATAAACCATGTAAATGTTTCTATTTTTTTTCTTGCTTTTTTTTACACATTCTGATTCATTGTCAAAATGCTACAGTTGATTTCAGCTACTTTTATGCTTGCCACAAAATCAAAAGCCCAGGGTATGACTTGTATCTTTTCATTTCTGAATTTCAAAGAGTAGAATAAATGGGGACATTTGGCCACAATGACATGTAGGTATCATTTGGTGTAATTAATCTCTTCTCTTTCTTATGTCTTCTCTGAAAGAATATGTCTAAGAAATGGTGTTTTCTGAGATTAAAAGTATAATGTATTATTATAGCTCACAGATATATTACAGATAGTTATTTAAAATATTTATTTGTTGTTGTTGTGTGAATGAAACCCATGACAATGACACAGGACTAATAATGATATATCTCTTATCCCTGAAACTTTGATTTCTTATACTTTCCATTATTTGTCTTATTTTTCATAGAGAGAAGAAAATGTTGAAACAGGAAGAAAAAGAGATGAAAATGGTTGAGATTCTTTTCATTCTGTTTAATAAAATAAGTTTTTAAAATAACACTGAAACTTTGTAAATTGCCTCTATAGAGTGATGAAAAAATACAGAGAAATGTCAGCTGAATTACCATATTAATAAAGATATATTTCCTTTTTTTTTTCCCCCAATTCTCTTAACTCTTCCACAAGATAACTGCAACTAATGCATCTGAGCTGAAGGAATCTGATCAGTGGCATGTGCTAACCAACATCGACACTAAGATATTTAGGGCAGCTGTCAAGCACCACAACTATCTTCAGTAAATCTTTTCAGAATTAATTAGCAGAAAAACAGCCTATAATACACAGGTTATTGCCAAGATGAACTTGGAAGGAATCTTGCTCTATTCCCCACTATTGTCTGTTCCCAGAAAACCTCTAGAGGAGATAAACATGCAAGATCTTAAGCTATCGTCTTCCTGTTACAGCAGGTATAGGCCAGGAGTTACAAGAGGTAATATATAACAAGTCTTTGGTGCAACAAAAGAAATCAGCCAGTTTGGTAATACCTGGCTTCAGAAATCCAAGCAATTAACTAGTTCTGTAGATTGTATTGAAAATATAGCTACTCCAAGTACTAATTTAATTTGGTTTAGTTGCAGTCACAATGTGAATCTTAAATTCTATCTTGTGCCAAATAATTGGAGGAAGTATTTCAGAGGTTTCAAAGTCCACCTATAAGTCTGTGCTTGGAGGTAAGGACCACCTGCGTTTCCATCAGTCCCCATTTGCTTCACAGGCTGATGGGACCCCCTTGAGAATTTTCAAGATGTCCCCCCTGACTTTGGCTAATATTTGAAATAACAGTGGTCTTTCTCAATACTTCAGCAATCTCTTTTATTTTAGCTCATCCTTAAGCCAAAGGGCACTGACAAAAAAAAAAAAAAAAAAAAAAAAAAAAAAAAAGGTACAGATATTTGGAAGAATTTTCCTTTTAGCTGAATGGGTGACTAAAACAACTCAGACAGACTTGTTTTTACTGGAACTTTTTTATTGTTGTTTCATTTTATTTTATTTCTCCCACCTCTTTTTTTTTTTCAGATCCACTCAATTCCATTTGAGTTTTATGTGTATTTTATCGGTCCTCCTTTGGCTCCTTATATTTTTTTCCTGAATGGTTTTATTTATTTGAATGTGAATGGACACATTTCAGGATATTTTTCTAGTCTTGATTAGTCAAGGAAGTGGAAAAAATCTTGTTTACACATCAATCCATAAAACAGTTGCCGTCATAGTCAGACAAGAGCTTCGATAACAACAGTCCAACTCATCTCATTTAACTTTAACTGTTTATAAATTATATGCTCCATCAAATCTGGCTAACTAGGCTTTCTTGGTAGCAAAAAGAGAGGTATCAACATCTCGACATAGCAGTTAATTTAAACTGGTTTTTATGCCTTTTTTAAAATATTGGACAAGTCATCCAGCAACAAAATTATTACACTCTCAATTGAAAAGGATATTTATACATGACAATTTTTAGGCTAGGTGTCTAACTCTTAGAAAACAAACCTTCAGTGAAATTAATCCAATGGCACAGACAGCAAGACACACAGGAGTTCCATTTCACTCTCATCCCATGCTTACATTTGACTTGATTGGCTATTTTAGTAGCTCCATTTGTCTTCTTTTTTTTTGTGCTCACCTGAGATTCTGCTAATAAAACCATACCATTCTTGACAAACTTTATTCCAAAGGTCTTGCAGTAGCTAATGACGTACTTCTTACATTCCTGCTCTTTTGGCCTTGTTGCTTTAAAGCACAGTCCTCAATGCAATCAAGTCAGAAAAAGGAAAACATATGATCAGCTACCAACTACCCTCAGGGTATAACAGTGTCACAAATGTTGAATAGCAGATTTTAATTGCCTGCCTCCGTCTCCATTCCACCACACCCTTTCCCTAAATCTTTGGGTACTTGATGCTAGTTACCTCCTGGTTTGGTCTTTTTTTCCCTTTTTCCTCCTCAATTTCCATGCCTAATGAGCCTGAGCTGAGTTAATAATGGATGTAATAAGTAATGACTCATTGTTTTGGGGCCTGTGTGTCTCTGTGTGCAGTGGAAGAGGAAGCCAGGGCTCCGATGCCATTTGTTCTGCCATGTCACTTTCCGCCAAGCAATGCCACTCATCAATAAAAGGCAAGATGACGGATGAGTTCATTTAATGGAATTCCTCCGAGTGAGCTGCAGCCTCTGTTCTTTGTAGGCTTGTTCTCTTGTTCTTTGAGTCTCTCTCTTTCTCATTCTCTCTTCCCCCTCTCCTTTATTTTTTTAAATATTCAAGACAGTTGGAAAGGGTGGCTGGCTGAGAGGAATGCCATTCATGCCAGTAGCTCCTTCTGCTCTTAACAACTGCTATCCTAAATCAAATCAAGGGCTCTGAGCAGGGATATTAGATCAGTACCACCTCATAGTGACATCGAACAGCATTGCCTTTCCCTCACTTCCTTCCCCTCTGCCACTTCAAGGTGGTCAAGGTGGGTGTGGAGGGAGGCTGCCTAAACATTTGAGAAGGAAAAGGGTTTGAGTGTTCTCAGTATGGCCCTGTGCATGCTGAACAGCTAACACAATCCTGTTCCTTTGGAAAAGTATCAGGCTCTGTCTTCATGCTTAATCTACAGCGCTGCATGTTTCCAAAGCCAGATTAGCTAAACAGGGTATTATTTCAGTTCCCACATGCATGCATCTGCTCAGGACAATGAATGAGGTTTCCTTCTGTCTGTCTGTTCCCATGTTCTTCTTCCTCCATCTGCTTCTTCTGATTTGCCTTTCCCAATTTTTTAATTCTAAAGTTGTGATTCTGGTGTAATTTAGGAGAATAATTTTTCACATATAATTTATGCAAGTGAAAATGCCACTGGACCAGATCCTCAGCTCAGGAAAAGTCAGCGAAATTAACAGGTCTGTAGTTTAAAGGATATCTGGTCCCATTAAGTTCAGCAG
This sequence comes from Acrocephalus scirpaceus scirpaceus, assembly GCA_910950805.1. Lineage (NCBI taxonomy): Eukaryota > Metazoa > Chordata > Aves > Passeriformes > Sylviidae > Acrocephalus > Acrocephalus scirpaceus. The sequence goes on from CAJVGK010000080.1 coordinate 35,746, forward strand.
GTTAGGATAAAACATGTCAGGTAGAAGAAAAATCAGGACAATTTTACCCAAAACTGTCTTACATCAAACTTTCCAATATTGCCTAATTTGATATGAGACCTTAATGAACAGGAAATTAAGTTCCTTCCATTCCTAGTAACATAAATAGAGGTGAAACCATCTGTCCTCACTAGTTTTTACCTGTTTACTGATAACTCACTTTGTTCTGGAATTAATATTTTGTTGAAGCTAGAATAAGAACTTTGTCAATTTAGTAAATTTAGAAAGTTTACCATGTTATGTTGCCTTTTCATTTTATAAATGTATGGACATATGTATGATGGTGGATGTGTGCATATTTATATAAAATAAATAATAATACTCTAGTTATTTATAATTTCTGGGCAGACATCCAACTTGGGTGACCCTGCTATGGTATCATTGTACACTAGCTTAAGACATGTTTGATGAGGAAAATAAAAATATTTCTTTTTAACCCTGCATTTTTATAGCATAATGGTTAAGATTCTGATCACAGAAGAACAACAAGCCAAGTATGCTGTAAAAAAGGCAAACTTATAGGCACCAAGTTTATTCTGTCAGAGCTTAGGATTTTCTAGGTCACTAGACTGAATCTCCCTTTTACTTTGCTTTTGTGAGACCACATCTGCAGGTGCTGAGTTCAGCTCTTGGGGCACCAACATAAGAAAGATGTGGAACTGTTGAAGGGAGTCCACAAGAGGTCACAAAGATGTTCAGAGGGCTGGAGCATCTCTCATATGGAGACAAGCTGAGAGTGTGGGGGTGTTCAGCTGGAGCAGAGAACATTTAAGAGAGGTGTTAGACACCTTTCCAGTGCCTAAAGGGGCTCCAAGAGAGCTGGAGAGGGACTTTGGACTAGGGCCTAGAGTGACAAGACTCTAGTCACATGAGTGAAAGGAGAATATCTTCAAACTGAAAGAGTGTAGGGTTAAATTAGGTATGAGAAAGAAATTTTTTACAATGAGGGTGACACGGCACAGGGGTGGGTTCTCCAGAACCTGTGGCTGCTCCGTCCATGGAAGCTTTTACGCCCGGGTTGGCCAGGACTTGGAGCAAACTGGCATAGTGGAAGTTGTTTGTGCCCATAGCAGGGGTTTGGATCTTAATACAACCCAACTCAACACAACCTGTTCTAGAATTCTGTCGTTCTGTGGTAACAGCACTGTAGTATGGCATACAAGTGCATACTACTTCTAATTAAAAAGAAGATACCCAAGTTCAAGAGATTCCTCCTCTTTGAACAACTAAACAACTATAGGTTTGTCAAATTTTCATGTCAATATAGCTCTTTTTTTAAGTATCAAAAATCTGGGTACAAGAAACAATTCCTCAATGTCACAACTGGCTAAAGAGAAAGTGTTGGAAACCACAAAGTTTTGTCTTTCTTTGCTTGTTTATCATGATGGTGCACTAGATGTCACTGAGAAAATTAGATAGGATGAAATTTCATTAATCAGCAGGAAAAGGGTAAATCATACTAGAGTGGACAAGTAAAAGAAAGGTCTCATGGAAGGAAACATTTTCTTTGGTCTGTAGCACATCTAAGAGCTAATTAATACCTGTTCTCTGAAGCAATCAGTATGGTAGGGTTTTTTTGTATTTCCTAGAGAATGAGTGAACACTAGACTCAATCTAGCTGTGTTGGAAAAGATTGTGGGTTTTTTTGGGAAAGTTATGTATAGGTAGCTTAAGAGAAAATGAAGGAGAATATTAAATATCCCATACAGTAAAAATGTATTAAATAAACTATGTAGTAATATACAAAAAAGCATGTTAAAAATCCTACGGAGTACAGACAGCCAAGAAACAGATTAACAGAGCATTACGTTTTATTGTTGAACACAAATGTTCCATTTCTTTCTCTGAGCTAATCAGCATTTTTTTATTATTTCCTTTCTCCTGTATCTGGCTCCTGTGCCTCAGTGCCCACAGCAACACTTCCAGTAGTGTTAAAAACTAGATACTGCAACCACATTCCCAGGCAGAGAGTTTTGCCAAGGCCTACATTTGATCCAGCTAGGAGCACATGCCCACTCGGTGGTACAAGGTCATAATAATAATTCTCCCTTCAGGCAAACAGTCTTAGGAATGATCCCCCACTATTATCCCCTACTATCTTGGCTCATTTTGATCTCAGTTGTTATTAAGCTCATTTTATGCTGCAGTCAGAACAGCTTGTTTACTTACAGAAATGGTTATTCAGAAAGTGGATGCCTACAATGAGACCAGAAGCCTGTGTGAGTGTGTGTGTTCAAGTGTGTGTGTGTGTGTTATGTTTGTAGGGAGAGAAAATTGGTTTGTTTTAGGGACACAACATTCCTTTGAATGCCACAAAAATATGAGCCCTTTCTTTGATGGGCTCTGCTTTGGTTTTGTTTTGTTTCATTTTTGCCTTGCCCCAGTTTTCTCTCTGTAGTGTCTAATGTACATTTCAATGGATGAGAATGATGACAGAAGGCATTTTCAATCCCTTGAGGCATGGTAGCAGTCTCTGAAAGTGCTTTGGTACTGAAGTATTCTGAAGAGAATAAAAGAAATCCTTTATTCTTCTTTTATTTTTCTTCTTTTCTCCCCCTCCCCCCCTTTCTACTTATATCAAGATTGGAATTTCAGTTGTTGGGGAGGAGAGAGTGGGGTTTTCTTTTGATTCTAAGTGGCATATTTTTCCTCCACAGCCACTTTTTTGATTTAGTTTTTTTCTCATTTCCCCCTTTCTCCTCTACTCCCCAATTTTGACCAGGCTGTGGGTCCCACAACTGAGCACTCAGTCTTATAAATGAGTACACCGTCACAACTCTCTGTTCATCCCAAGTAATCAGGAGAAAGTTTGTTACAATGAAGAAACATGCTTAACAGGAACACTGGGGGTTTTGTCAAGCTGAGCATAGGAAATGGGAAATTAGAGGAAATTGTTGGAAGAGAAGACAACAGAAGGAAAGCCGGATGTTTTTGTAGTTGACTAGAGCAAGAAAAGGAATAGCTGAATGGTCTCATTTGTCACTGACTCGAACTTAACCAAAATATTTGCAAAGTTAACAAAAAGAATCCACAGCAGGCTTTGAGCTACCAAATAAAAAAGACTTCCCAAAATCCTTGGAAATGCAGGAAATCACTTCAGCTGAGAGGCATCAAGCCCCAGCAAGAAAGTCACTTCTGTATAGAGCTACAGCACTTTGAGTTGTGCCGCTGGGGTGGTCCCAGCAAATACAAAACAATGTATGGATTTGAAAATAACAATTATATGGATCTGAATATAGCCTATAAGTTTGCTCACCAAGGTCAGAAATTGGTATCAGATCCAGGTAAAATCTGCAACACTCATGGTCAGTTCCCAGATCTAGGGGAAACAAGAAGTCAATCTTCTTTTGAATTCAGATTTCTACTTGTCACTTTTCTGTAGAACAAATCATAAGTTCAGAGAGTTTTCTTGACTGTTGTATTTTATTATACTAGATTGCATTATTATGACAAGTATGTTTATTTAATTTCCAACATGATAGCCACAAAAGACCCTGTTTACACAACTGTAACATTTCACACATATCTGTATTTGCACTTAAGCATGCTAAGTAGGATAAAGCTATATATAGTTTCTCAGTCTTTATGCAGATGAACAGAGATGGTAAGAATAGGGCAGCATTCCTCATTCTTTAAATGGCTTTGTGTATTCTGAGTGTTCTTGAAGACACTGTGATGTCACAATCATGTTGATAGATAATGGCCCTGTATAGCCAGGATAACTTTGTTCTTTTTTCAGTCTGTTCTTTCCACAAAGTTTGCCAAAGGTTGACCTGCGGTAGCACAGCATTTCTTCATCTTTATTTTTAAGGCAACTTTGATAAATGCATAACTCAATTTATTTCTGTTATATCTCTGTATTAATACACATGTGCAAACACATTCAGTGTAAGACTCACCACACTCTTGAAAAAAAGGATGGTTCAGAGCCACTCTGTTATTTAATTAGAGACACAAGCGTCTCCACTTTTTTTGCAAACATAAATCTATGACTGGCTTGTGTGTTAGAAGAAAACTTGAAAAAAGGGGTCTTTCTCATTCATATGAAAATATGTCAGCCTCAATTCCAAACTGTTATACATTTTGTACTACAGTTCTTAGTCATACTGTAGTGTTTTCTAATATACAACACATACACTGTTCATAACAGCTGCTTCAAATTTTTAAGTCCATTTATACCTTTCTTTACATTGAGCATAAGCTTACTCCTTACTACATTTTCCCACTTGAACTTTACTGATTACCAGAATGATCCAGAAGAAAACAAGCTGTGGTCTTTACCTATGTCACTAAGGTGGCCACATTTGGAAGCTAAAAGTGTCCTCTACTCTCATTCTTATTGTTTCATTTACTTTTTCAGATTCCCAAGTTTATTCCAGCTGAACAATGTGACTCCATATTCATGGATGACAATCAACATAGTGAATTTCCCCATCCTTACCATCAGCTGCAAGACCAAATTCACGCTAACGGCTCTATGACCAGCCAAAGGAGTCCAGGCACTCAAGAGCAACATCAGGTTAATTAAGACAGGAATATTGCATGCAAGTAGATGGATTCCTTACAGCTTCAGTTAGTTAAATGTTTGTAAAATATATTAATTTAATCCTAGTATGGATACAAAAAGAAAATGCAATACCCAAAAGCTATGAAAAAATTTATGCAGTTTCCTTATTTACCTTCCATGTCCCTTCACCTGAAGAAATAACAAAATTGTCATAAACACAAATCTAAATAAGATTAAATTTTTTAATCTTTCTAGAGTTTATTCCCACCTTTCTTCCTTCTTTTCTGTGTTTTATCTGATGTACTGTTCATTCTTATTACCTCTTTATAGCTGTTTTGTTAAAGTTCATACCACAAAGACCTGTAAAAGAAATTTATGACTCTTAGGTTTTCAGCAAATTCTAAATAACCATAACATGAACATGAAACATTAATTAAAGACACTAGAGTCTAAGTTATAACAGAGATGTTGACATTTAAGCCCCTTGTACCATGTAAATTAAAAATGGTATGACAAACAGTGAGTAATTTGATGGTCAGGGGTTCATACAGATAGCTTAATATCTTTGTCATGAAAAACAGTCTGTCCTTGGTTTAACCCATACTGAACAGCCCAGGGGTCTGGTTCATAAAACATGACACTGCCTAAACATTTTTGCAGTAATTCATGTATCAATCTGGGAATTGCATTGAATATCCTTGAGACTAAACAAATACACAGGAATTTTGTGAACTAAATACATTAATGCCGAGATAAATTCACCATGTCAGTCCACCCTCTGGTTCAGCTACCAAGATGTAGGCATCCTTGCCTAGAAAATCCAATGTCACACATTTAACATACTATTCAAATCTATTTAATTTATCATTAGCTTAGTTAACACAAGTCTTCCACAATGCATCTGTATCACTGAAACTTCAAGTTGCCAGCCACAGAGAAGATAACCCTTGCCTTCATCAACTTACAACGAAAGAGGCTACACATAATGTTTTTCAAGCCGTGGAACATGCATACGTATATGTTCTTCATGGTTATATAAGCAGTGATCTAGCATATCCAAATAAATTGTTACACTCCTGATGAGTAATTGTATGACAGCACCTTAACCAATGCAGCTCTGAATGCCTGAGCAGGGCACAAAAGGGAGGGTGGAGTAGAAGATCTCCAGTAGTCCCATCCAATCATAACCATGCTTTGATTCTGTGATTCTATAATCAGTGGGAACGCAAATTTCTATATGTGATTCCCCATATCCTAACATAGGTATCTAGACCAAACTAGATCACAGAATCATGGAAACACAGAATCATTTAGGCTGGAAGGACTGCCTAAGGGCATGGAGACCTATGCTTAACCTAATACTGCTATATCATATCTCCTTGTCTGCTAAATTCCTCCAAGAGTGATGACTCTACCACTTCCTTGGGCAGCCTGAATCATAGAACAATTTAAGTTGGAAGAGACCCCAGGAGGTCATGTAGTCCAATTTCCTACTAGTTCCACAGATAGTTATTTACATTCAGTTTGATAACTGTCCTCAGGGGTTCCTCTGATTCCCTATAAAATCCTAAAAGTACTGATACCTTATCCTTATAATTAAAACTAAAGTAATGAATTTGCACAAAATTTGTCTGTCAGAGGACAGGTTCTGCAAGTTACAGGCCATGTATATATTCTTCCTCTCTTGGAAACGACAGTAAAGTAGGAGATATAAGGGAATCCAAGTTATCTGAACATTCCTCACAATTTCCATGAAGCAGGAATCAGGCCTTGTGTGTTAAGCAAGGAAAAATAATTTTCTAAAATAATTGCCCCAGCTGCTTGTAAAAGGGAAATGTGCTCTTAATCACATATTTAATGTTGACTCTACATGTAGTTAAATTATAAGTCTCTTCAAACACTCAATTAAATATTTTGATAAAATATGGCCAAGAGAAAATTCCGCTGAGATAAATTTGGCAGAAATTTCCTGTGCAGGACCAGGAATTGGATCCAATTATTGTGGTAGGTCCCTTCCAACTCAGGATACGCTACAAATTTAGGATTCTAAGTACACACAGAAAATTCATGTGACAGTCTAGAAAAATACCTGTATTTTTCCAGGTTCTATTGTCTTGTAATGCTTCTGACACTAGGTTGCTGAGCTGGATTGGCATGCTGCAAAGACTTTTCTACCAAAGAATCTAAAGATAATAACGAGAAAACAAGGAGATAATCCTGATAACTCATTCTGGGTTCTACACCTTTACTTCAGATTTGTTCCATCATTTTCCTTGCCTACACATCCTTCTTTGTACTGTTATTTAATATCTCACTAGTTCTGTAATTTCAGCTCCCAAATTGAATATGATGTTCCCTCCAGTGGAACCCTCATCTTGATAAATTGCCAAATAGTAATTATTATTCCTTACAGAGCCTGAGGTATGGAGTCATGGTTGTAATTTCTAAGGCATGAGCGCAGAGAAATTTATGCTATACTTCTCTTCATCAGAGTTTTCATCTGAGATCATATTTCAAGCCCTTTCCTTTGATGATATGATTAAGATAATTCCTCTATGAAGTTTGAGCCTCCATGAGATATTCAAGAAGGAACCTGATAGTTCTGAAGCTTCATTTGCTTCCCCTATGAATATCAGCAATGTATGAAGGGAAAAAGCATACAGACATGATTCCTGATGGTTTCAAATGCTCCTATTTTTTTTTCAGTAACATCTGCTAGCCTTAAATAAAGGACCTCTCTTCTTGTGAATGCAATATAAAACTAAAGGAAGAGACAGTCTCTGCCTCAATAATCTTCTCTGTATCAGGATTTCTTCTGTTGACATGTCTACTTGTTTATTTTCTATTATTTATTTTTAAATTAAATGCTGGTGTGAAACTTTTTAAGCCCATTTATTGAGATGTTTATTTTAACTCTGACTGGGCCTAGTTCAAAAGTGGTTTTGTTTCACATCCTTCTTGGGAGAGTGAAAGAATGATATATGTTATAACACAGACAATCTCTATTTTCTTACGGGAATGCAGGGAGCATTACACACACCTAGGTATGTATAGCAAAATTGATATGCTGTTTGAATTAGACCATTGTGTATTATTTTGGTACTCCTAGTCTGAAGACAACAGGTAGTTTGGAAATAGTATATTGTTATTCCCCATTTTACAGATCTCTGTCTAATGGTTTACAGTGATCTGTGTTGAGTACTGTTGGTTTCAGGAGAGCAAGATATTCTGTAGTCAGGGTTCGTGGAGCAGTCAAAACAACATGAACTCATTCTAAGCTTTACAGTTGCTGACTAGCTTATGCACTGAACCTGGATGTTTATGTTCTGTTTTATAAGTGTTCTTCTCCTTTATTCAGTACTTTTGAAATTCTCATTTTGAACAATATAATGTGCTTGTTTCTTCAATATCCTCAAGCTATAATGTAAGGATTGATGCTAAATCAGTCAAGGTATTACTGTCCTGCAGATACAAGCACTCTCTATATAGGTGTTTTCTCACAAATATAAAAGATATTTGCATTTTAAAATTAACTATTACACTACTGACATGTATAGGAGGCACAACCATTTCTATTACTTTGAAATACTTGCCCAAATAGTCTTTCCATGTAAGAACACTTACAAACTCATTCCATCAGTGACAAAGGAGACAAAACATGTCTTTTTTATACATGAAGTGTTCAATTTAAGGAAAGAAAAAAAAAAAAAAAGAGCCTAACAGTGTTATATCCTAATCTTAATAATACATACATTAAAGCTTTCTTCCTGTTATGATTGTTTTATAGGACTTATTGTTCATGTACAAGACTGGTGAACACGTTTCTACCACAGTCTCCACTACCTTCATAAACTGTGATTATAGATTGAAATACTGTATGCCTCATTATTTATTTATAGCTCTGAATATTTCTCAAGGATATTTTCCTCTTTTTCATGTTATTTTGGTTTAATGAAGGTGAAATACTGTAGAAAACCATGCAAGCAATCCAAAGCCCTTTCTTTTGCCATGAAATGACTTGAGGTGTATCATAGCGTCCTTTCTTCAATAAGCATTATTTACTGGCACAGCAAAATCTCAGTAAGTCATTACTTTGCTCATTGTTTAGGCTTCAGGTCAACAAAGCATTTAAACACATACTTAACTTTAGTGCCTGATTAAGTGCCACTGGAATAAGATTTAAGCACTTGCTTAAAATTTAGAGGGTGTTGACATGCTTTGCTGAGTAAGAATGAAATGTTAAATTGAAATCTTATTTATGTTGGAGTGGAAACTGTTCCCAAGTTTACTAAAAAAAGAAAGCAGATTTGATCATATTATCTGCATGTTTAACTGTTTCATCTTCTTCCTCATCCCAAAAAAGTGTTTGAACCTTTGATTTATAAAACCAAATAAACTAATGCTGCTCTTAACCTGATCAACAAGCAGAAGTAAATTAAGGACAGTTTGTGAGCAAACTGATATGGAGAAATTATATTGTTCTGTAGAAGGGACAAATTTTCATGGTGAATGCTGTGCTGTAATGTGAGGGGACAAGAAGACATTGAGGAAAAGTCATGGTTGGGTTCTGTTTGGAGCAACACGAAGCCTTTTCATATCTTAGGGAAGGAGATAGGACTTGAAGGTACACGTTGGTAGCATATGGGCAGCAAATTCAAATTCTAATTTAATTTCCAAACTCAATTATCTTGAAGGCATGAGCCCATTGAAAAGCATTCTTCATTGGACCTGGTGAAGCAAAGATTCAGGATTTGTATGATTTCTTTGCAATTGTGTAGATTGTCATGGCAAGACAGAAGCCAATGCTAAATCTAGCTCTAAATCTAGCTCTAGAGGAAATGACAAGGCAGTGTTTATTATGATGGACAAGGTTTTTTATAGGATCTAAAAAACCATTAGAGAAAAATAAAAACTATATGGACTGTGCTCTACATTGACATAATAATTATTTTTTTAAATGTTAAAAATAAAAAAAAACCCACATAGATTATCCTAAATAAGTAGTTGTGAGGACAAATAAATATCACCAAACCATTCCATGTGGTCTCACAGAGCATTTATTTAGGAATTTTCTTCCTAACTTGCCTTTGACTTCCTAAATTTTGAAACCCTTTAGACACATCTTATCATTATGACCTGTATAGGTCCAAACACCTCACTTTTTCTCTACCTGTTTATTTTCAGGCCCCATCCACCAATTTTCCTATTCCTCTGCCCATCTGGATGTGGATACAGTTACCTTGATCCACCATTCAACACCAACAAAATTAATCTTGCAATAATTTCAGTTGGAAGGGACTTGGCTTGGGACAAGCTGAGCTTCTGGAGAACTGCTTGGCCCAAGCCCTGTATTCACCAGGGGTAGAACACACCCCTCCTGTCATTGTGTATAACTGATGAGGGTGGTGAGTCATTGACAAAATCCCTGCATGATCTGGCAAGGCCAGAATTTCAGTTTAAGGTCTCTGTTACTTGATCACACTTGTTGGGTCTGGGAAATGGTAAATGGAGAATGAATTTTTTATCTTTCTTCCCATTTTCCTTTTCAGTATATTAGTTCATACTTAGATGGATTTTTAACTAATATTCATAAGACAAGTTTGGAAGCATTTTCATTGATCAACAACATGACTGCTATTTGTATATGCTGCTGGAACAGGAAAACCTAGTAATGTTTCCTGATATTTTGGTTATTGTCAGTATTGACAGCAAGAGATAAAGATTTTTTTCTATCTCACTCTTATGCTTTTGTTTTCTCTCCCCTGTCCTTCAAGAAAATTATTCTTTTATTTGTTTTTGTTCTAGCCAACAGTGGCAGCTGATTTTGAAGACTATTATTTGGGTGGATTTTTTTTTTTTAGATGTTACCATTTTTTGCAAAGAGGATAAAATCAATGTGACATTTCCAGAACAGTGATAGATAAAAATGATGAGTGGTCTTTAAAAGCAGAAGGCTAATTTTTAGAAATGTCACTAGTGTACTATTTCAGAGTTTGTCAAAGATAAAACAATAAAAGTTATAGATATGAAAACTAATAATATTTCACTGGCTAAGCTATAGATAAACAGGTTGTACAGTATAGAAGTTCTATATTCTTCTAATTATAACAGGATAGAAATGCTACAAAAAAGGATAAAACTAAATATAGTTACTTTGGGTTATTTGATTAAATGTTGGTTTGGGAAGATCTTCATTTCTAAGGCTATGACCTTGCAATCAGTTGTTCTGGCAAGGACTCAAAGACTGGCATTTTATACTATGGAGGATTCACAGGGACTCAAGTGATTGTGGTTTGATGGCAAAGTTTTATGAGTCACCTGAACAATACAGCCATTGTGCTTTTAAAGCTATTAGCGTGTCATGCTATGAGTGCAAGACTCACTTTGGAATAATGGGACAATGCATTTCTTGCTTTGAAAGGGTTCTGGGTTTTGATATACATCTTCCCTTCATGGACTTTTGGCTATAATAGCCTGTGTCCATAAAGTGTAGGAGAGTCATGATTTCCTGCAGCTCACACAGACATTAACAGCAACTTGTGTGCATGTGTATTATTACTATTGCAATGGTTCCTGACTATTTCATTAGCAAGCTATGGATGAAAGTCTAGTTCTGAAGGCAACGACCTTCACCATTTGATATCATTGGTAAAATGATGTCAAATCAGGGAGCTGTATCAGCTCTGTTCCTAACGAGGTTTCAGTCAGCAAGAGCCGGTGTGGCTCAGTTGTGCAAGCCTGGAATGAGCCCTTTGGTTAGTACAGAGAAAACAGAAGCAAGAAATGATCAGTAGTAGGACTTTTACAAGAGAGTACTTGATTTAAGCATGTGACTAAACCAAATTTAATAAATGGAGAGATACAAACATCTGAAATTTAACATGTTATGCATCCACAAAAAGGGAACTAATACTAGCAAAGATTTACCAGCTACAGGACACAAAAGGACCATGACCTCTAGTGATCTTAGCAGGATTATAAAAGTTAGTTTATATCTAACATTGAAAAAAGTGTTCCACTGTCAAATCAGGAGCTCTGTGAAATTTCAGCAAACAGTATTTCAATAGAAACTCCAAGAAATTCAACTCATATTTGAACATATCTCTGTATAGTATATTAACACAGTTCTAGTTCAACTTACTTAGTTTAGAAATAGCTGCAAACCTATTATATAGGTTTATATTAAATAGATGTCAACATTTGCCATGTTCAAATAGATGGCTTGTTTTGAAATTGAGAAATATTGAAATTGAAAAAAAAAAATCACACATAGAAGTTTAAGCTTGATGTTGGTTTTACAGCCTCATTGTGGGGGAAAAAATAACTTCATAGTTTAACTGTAGATTAAATCTGATCTGATTCCACTCTAATCATCTCATTAGAAGCAAATGAACATAAATTGTGAATCAACTTGAAAAAGAGGGTGTGGGAAGATTTATGATAACTCCTTCCATCAATACGTTATAGATACAAACATTAACCAAAATATGGGGGAAAAAGGAAGCACTGAACACCAGTTTAAGGTTTTGTGTAGATTTTTTTTCAAATCTATGAAAAGTCACAGCCTCGTCTGAGAACCAGAAAATTGATCAGTCTTCAAATTAAAGAATTGTAAGATAGCAAACTAGAGAGATGGGTCTCATTTTTTACATGTCATGTTCAAAACCAGGTGTAATAAGTCGTAAGACTAAGTGTTGGTAGATATTTGTTGGGATTCTCATTTTGTGCAATACTTGCACTTAGTTCCAGATCACTGCAATTCAATCAAATATTTCTATATGTCTACTTAACTATAAAATGTATGTGTTTCACATACTTCTCATTTTCTGAAACTTTTGAACAACATCTGTGCATAATAAGCACATAGTCTGCCAAAGAACTGTTCAACTTCAGCTTCAGGGATTCCTAATATTTCAAAGCATATGATTGTTTGCAGAAAATATCTTTCCTTCCTCTAGGATAATTTCTATGCTTTGAAAAGAAAAATTATGTGTAAGTTATCTCACATACACATTTCTGTTGGTCCATTATAAACATTTACTTCAGCTTACACATGACAATATGCATATGTAGCAGTGTTAAAAGCAAAACAAATAGCTTTATTAACTGTCTATTCTTTCACTTCAAGGGAGTTCTATACTACATCTACTTATTACATGAAATATGTCTTTTCATTTCACAAACATTTGGTCATGTCAGAAATTTTCCTTGCGTTTAGTCCTACCAGAAATGTAACAGAAGGCCGAGGAGAACAATTGCTTAAGGAGAACTTCTGCTTAGTATTGCAGGCCTAATATGATAAATCTTCAGAAATGTGTTGCAGCAGACAGCAGGAAAGGAAGAGTAGTAGGGAGGGAGTATGCAGAGGGCAGACAAAAACTTCAGAAAATAATTGCTAAGAGTTGTTGTCAGTGTGTATTGACCATGTGGGAAATGAAAGGCCTGTACATCACCTTTGGTGGAATATGAAAAATGAAACCTTGACACAATCACAGCTGTACTGCTAAATGTAGTATTGTGATATAAAACACAAATAGTCCAGAGTTTCCCAAATATAAACATATTAAATTTGCATTTTTTTGCTTGCTGTTGTTTTCTTTTCTTTTTTTAATATGGCCAAGAATAGCTTAATTTTTCTTCTCTTACCTTGTTAATACCAATGGCTACATTGTTTAACCTGAAAATTTAACCAATAAATATAAAATAAATAGTAACACAGACAAAGGTAAACACCAAGGAAACATAAACATGAAAAAAAAAAAGATTTGAATTAGTGAAAACCAATATATTACTACTGAAACCATATGGATATTTTGTTTTGTAACAAAATATAATATAAAACCTGATTTAGTACTAATGTCACCAGAACTCTCTATAGTTTGGTGTCAAAGTTCTATTTGTGGGGCATGCATTACTCCAGAAATCTCTAGAAACTCATCAACGATACAGTATGTGAGAGCAGATTTAAAATATTTTTAAAAAACCAAAAAGAAATCACTTTGAATAAGACATTCAATTTCATATTTAAGCATAGACCACAGGACAAACAAGAATATTTCATATTAAATATGAAAACTCAAAAACTAATTGTATTTTGGTTTGTGAATTAAAATTTTGATTATTAATTTACAGTGTGCATCATCTTCCCAATAAAAGTAACCCAGCCTTAGAAAACAGCGTTCATCTTCAACTATCTGTCCAAAGAAAAATGCCTACATACTTTGATCAATAAAATGCAGGCTCCAAAGGGTGAGGAAGAACCATTGTGTTCCAAAATTAATAAGAAAGACATTCATTTCTGCAGGACTGGCCATCTTGGAAGATTGTCTCCAGTGCACCTTAGAGACCTCCGTTTCAGGCTGGCTTGATGTCTTAATTGAATTGCCTTTGCTGTGGAGTGGAGAAAACAAAGCCTCAGAGAGTTTCCCAGACAGAGAGAAAGAGGTGGGTGAAGGGAATCCATGATACCCACTCAATAAAAAGTGATCATTTAACTCTAGTCTGAGAATTCAAAAAAAAAAAAAAAAAAAAAAAAAAAAAAAAAAAAAAAAAGAGGGGCGGGGGAGAGAGAGAAGAATTTATTGACCTCTGATGATCAGTAGTTCCACAGGAATGTCTTCTTTTGTGTGCATGATATACAACACATAATAGTATGTAATAATAATTACTGCATGACCCAGCTCTTCTCATTATTATGGCTCAAAGAGGCTTATTTAGAAAGTTTTCCTCAGTACTCCTATAATGCAGAGAAGCGACTTGATCAAGGTCACCCATCAGTCAGTGACAGAGCAGAAATTAGACTTTGGAGCCTCTTCACCCAATGTTGTATCTTCCAGACTACAGTTTTATTTGTAGATACATGCAGGTTATACATACATACATGTATGTATCTTGACATTACCTATGAACAGAGAATCTAGGAAATTTTCTTGTCTTATAATTGTTCTCTTTGCCAACATTGCCTTCCTATGTAGGAAGAATGTACTTTTACACATTCTAATTCTGTATTCCCTAATTTTTGTCCCCAGCTACCTTAGGGATAGTTTTGAAGATCAAAGAGCAAGATCAAATACTTCTCAACAGTGGTAGAAAATACAGTGAAGGATGTTGAGGAAACAATGCTCTTTGTGAGGTTCAGATTTGGTACCACAAAGGTTATGAAACTTTAATTTTTGCACATTTTCAGCACTTGTTTAGACAAAACCGTGTCTGACCTCACCTTGCGTCGGTTTTAAACAGAAGGTTAGAAGAGGTGATATCCAGAGGTCCCTTTTAATCGACCTTTCTATGATGATAGAATCATAAAACTGTTTGTGTTGGAAGGGACCTTTCAAACTCATCTACTCCAAGCCCTCTTCTGTGACCAGAGACATCTTACACTAGATCTGTTTCCTCAAAGCCCTGTCTAAGCCGACCTTGATTGGTTGCAGGTATGAGGCATCCACTGCCTTTCTGGGCAAACTCTTCCAGTGTTTCACCACTCGCACAGTAAAAAGCTATTATACCTTTTCCTAGAACAATAGAAAGTGCTGAAAGGTTTGTACCACTCTTTATATGAGCACCCTTTACCTTCAGGATGGCCTATATAAGGACTACATTCTTGCTGACTCTACACTGCTTCCAGATGTCCTCTCATTTTGTCTCACATGACTTTCCTCCCTCACTATCCCTTCTGCTGTGGTGTGTGCACATTTTCTTGTGTGCCCTTTTCAACCATGTGCATGCCAAAATGGAGTTAGCATCTCCCAGCACCAAGCTCCTCCACCCACAATAATCAATCACTGCAATGTGCTACAGCCTTCCTGGCCATACAGTTACCTTAGCAACAGCACCACTGCTGCCCATTGCTGAGGCAAATGCTGTGGATATCTTTCTGTATCTATCAAACAAATCATAGCCACCTTCAGATGAGTGGAAGCAGACACCAAGATGTAGATAAAGGGTAAAAGATGTGTCAGTACCCCAGAACTGTGTCTTACCTGCTAACCAAAATATCTGGAGCTCTTATGCAAAGGAAACTGGTTTGCATGGGTTTGAAGATTGAATTAGAACATTTTATAGCACAGAATGCAAATAATCAGGTAATTTACTCTGTAGATGTACAGTAATTGCAGCATAATTAGAATAATTACATTTTACCTGCAGGACATGCACTTATGGCATGTTGTATTTGCATTAAATATTCAACATATATATTCCAGACCAATTCGTCTTTGCAGCAGCTCTATGAAGAAGTTATTGGATACACTACAGGGATGAATTTAGCTTGAAGTACTTTATCTTGTGAAAGTTATCATCTTGATTGATATTTCCATTTTTCCAAAAAGTTTTTTTAGGAGAATTTGTTGAATTTGGTGATGAAATTTTCATAGCCTGAGAGTAGTTAATCCACTCAAAGTTTAACTTCAAGTCATTTGAATAACAGGTGGACAAAAAGTATAACAATCAGGTAATCACTCACTGCAACTGAGAAATTCATTCCTGGCCATTGTCTCATACAGACCATACTTTGGGGTCAAGCCAAGGCCTCAACTCCAGCTGCTTTGTGCTAATGAGAGAAGGAAAAGCAACCAAAAACCTGCCTGAAAGGAGTAACTGTAAATACCCCTCCCTGCAAGAGTGTTTTTGAGTGTCATGGGTCTGCTAGCCTTGTCTCTCCTCTGTGTGCCCTCTTCCCTTGGCATAAGGACAGGAACCAGCTGTGCCATAAGAAGCAAGGGCTAAGGGAGGAAGGATGAGTCAGTGCTTAGGGCAGAGGTTTGGGATGCTGTAAACCTGGGTTCAGGTCCTTGTTATGAAAAAATCTTCCCCTGTGATCTTGTCCAATCACTTATAATTAAAGCTAGAAAATGTACTAGTAGAGGTAAGTGAGGCAGATAAGAAATACTGAGAACTATTATGAGTCTAAAGTTTCAGGATTATACATAATGAGCGTGAAGTCTGAAAAACGGAGCCAGTAGGCCAGTCAGAGTAATAGTCAGTAAGAGAAAAGAACAATCTGAGCAGCATTCCTCCAGATATATAACTTGTTTAAAGACAGATATGGTGGTCCCAGGAGTAGAAACTTTTCTACCTTTGCAAAATACCATCCTGTCTTTTGGAGTAAGGAATAATGCCAATGTTTTTCTACTTCCAACTTTTGTATACTCACTTCTTGGTTAAAACACTTTGGGGCGGGGGGGGAAAAATCCAACCCTGGAAATTGCCTCTGAGGCTAACAGGAATGAGATTAGAATCCTAAAAACACATGCTGGAAATGATGTTCAAGACCCTTGAGATGAACCATTAACACAGCAGTTCCTTGTTCACCACTAAACCATATCCTCAAGTACCACATCCAGCAGTGCTTTCCTAATACTTCCAAGCATGGTGATTCCAGTACTTCCCTGGGCAGCCTGTTCCAACGTCACCCCTTCAGTGAAAAATTTTTTTCCTTATATCCAATCTAAACCTCTACTGGTGTGACTTGAGTCTTTTTCTTCTTTTTTGGTAATTTGTCACTTAAGAGAAGAGACTGACCCCCATCTCACTACAGAATGGGAGGTCTCCTGAGCCTCTTTTTATCCAGGCTGAGCCCCTCCAGCTGCCTCACCTGCTTCTCATCAGGCTTGTCCTCCAGACCCTTCCCCAGCTCTGTGACCTTTCTTTAGACACACTCCAGCACCTCAATGTCTGTCTTCTTTTGAGTGGCCCAGAACTGAACCTGATTCAATGCATGACCTCAACGTGCAACAGGGGGAGCAAAATCCTCAAACAAAAGCACAACGAAGCCCATGGCCAACTTTTTCCCTGTCTGTTGGGTTAGCTTCCCTGCAGGCAGAACCAAACAAACCATGCTGTGCTGAAAACCAGGTACAAGTCATATGGTATATGTCATGTTTGCCTTCCCAACTGTGCAATCTTAGCTACATAAAAAAAAACCCAAAAAACAACAAAAAAAAAACCCAACCACTTTTGGCTTTCATCATAGAGGACTCCAGTACTCAGTCTACATTAGAGACAGAAGAGACAAGTATGGCCAAATGGCAGAACTCATTGCCTTGGGCACTGTGGTCAGTTAGTCCAGTGGCTGGATAGATCAGATAGATTTCCAAATAGACTGGAAAAATATGCACTAGATGTCATAAAGTCTTTGCCCCAGAGTTCTTTTTAAGTTTTTGATCTCCACTTCAGATCTGATTGCAGCTGCAACACATACTAATATAAAAAATAAAAGAGAGACAGCTCTTACTGGGAAAAAGTCCTCCTTGGCCTTGTTTCTGATGACAAGTGCCCAACTTAGTGCAGCAACTTTTGCTGTGAGGCAGTGGACTATGACATTACTTAACTTTCTTTCTCTTCCTTTACAATTCCTTTAGTCATCCATTAAGTTTGTGTCTCACATTTTTCAAAACATTTTTCAAAATTATTTTTTCCTGTTCCAGTCTCCACAGTTGCTCTCTTTGGAAGCATCCATTCAACATGCTAATTTTCATGTGTGTGTGCTGAAAGAGTTCCTCCAGAGCCCCTTACATCCTCATCCTTTCTTAGCTAATTACCATGTGCCAGACAATGGTGTTATGGGGCCTCAGGGTGATCATTTTGTTGACAATGTGCAGTAATAACCATATAATCACCGCACAATTATGGAGCATTTATGGAGTTATTTGTGTGGTGTCACAGATTAAGTTAGAGAAAGTTATTTACCTCTCAACACTAAAGAGGAGAGAGTCTTAAGGTCAAAGGCTGAGGTCTCAGTAAAATCCCCATTTTCTAAAGCTGGTTTTCAAAGAGCGAGTTCCCCCAAATCAACTGAAATTATGTTTGTTGGATATCTCTTTAATTTTTGTTTCTATAAATTCTAAAACTCCAGTCCAAATTTGCTAACAGGAAACTAACCTTCATGTGATGAAGGAAGAGCAAGAAAAAAAGAAAATCTTTCTAGAACTTCCCAGAAAAATCATTGCACTCAAATATTATACACAAATAAATAAATAAATAAATGCATTCATACATAAAAATGTTCCCCATCAACATCTATCTGTCTCTTGATACTACTTATCTGTTCATGTAAAACTCCTACCAGGTGCAGAGTGATTAAGAAGACCAAAAATAAAACTATTATCTATCAAGCTAACATTTCCTCACATCATCTGCGGAAGCACATTGCCTGCTGCCTGGATGCTCAATCATGTCTAGTGTTCTAGGGTGACATTTGGACAGCAGCCACTCTGCCACAGATTAGAAGAGGAACAGGGCTTTAGCAGAATGGATTATGAACACCCAAGAAACCTGATAGATAAGGAAAAGGGGGAAAGGAAAACAGCATTTACAAAAGTTGTCATCCAGGATAAGTCTAATGAAGCAGAAGAGGGTAGGGTTTGGAAGGCTTATCAGAAAGAAAACATATAATTCTTAGTATCATAAAGTCTTTTTTCAAAGATTGGTGTGTGTATATATATGGTAATGGGGTACACAATAGATGCATAAGCATTTTGCCATATTACCATATATACATATGCATATATATGTTCATATGCATACAAACACGTAAAACCTCCCAACACAGACCAATCCATAAATATATAAATATATAAATATATAAATATACAATGTATTTCCCTTTTCTAATAAAAGAGGGTATAGGCTCTTAGACCAACTTTCATATATGGCAGCTTAGAGCAAAAATGTTTTATTCATGAATAATGTCTTTCCTTCTCTCTCTCTTTTTTTTTTTTTTTTTTTTTTTTAATAAACACATAAAAATGTGAAACAATAAAAGTGATATACACCTAATAATGAGTGAGCCAATAAACCCCACCAGGCAACTTAGCTTTGGAAGTGGAAAAATTGACTTTGTATAACAAATTGCAGAATTATTAATCCTGTTTGAAACCCTTTTTATATCACACCATTTACTTTAATTCTTGTTACTTTCAACATTATCATACATTATGCATTTTTCCTCTGTATTTTTTTTTCCCACATGTACAATGTGCTTCCAAACTTTAAAGGCCTGGAAGCATTTTAAAGAGAAGCCTACTGGGTAAAAGAAAAAA
>CAJVGK010000081.1:0-54929 GCA_910950805.1 Acrocephalus scirpaceus scirpaceus
CTCCAGGCATTAGAGGCAACCTGCCTTGGGCATATTCAAAACTGTGTAATGGAAGGTATCACTCATGAATAGCCTGAATTGCTTAGGCGAAGGCCCAGGCCAAAACCCCCTTTGATGGTAGAGATTCTGCCAAGTTTAGTGGATCTGGAGGAGGTCACACTAAGAAGAGGTTAAGATCATTGTTTCTGTGATTTTAAAATAACCAGAGTCATGTAGTTTGCCAAAGGCCAAACCCAGGAGAGCATTAAGGAGTGTCAGACCATGGTTTCCTCAAGACATTTATTCTGAAGACAAATATGATGTAGAGAACCTTCTGGTGATTTTTTTCCAACCCCTCACCATCTCCTCTTATGTGTTGGCAGACTGTAATATTTAGTTAAGTGAATGAGGAGTGTTGGGGGAATCCAACTTAAAAAAAACCCCAACAACAACTTAGGTTTATAGAAATAGACAAAATAGTGCATAGACCTGTGGGGTGGGGAATGCAGAGCCAAAGCAGACCCAAAGAAAGGAAGCAGAAATGGCTGGAGCTTTCTTTGCAGGAAAGAAAAAATGTCTGTGCAACCATGGTCTAACATTTTAAGTAATAAGGATGTGCTGGCCCAGCTAATTTTCTCTGAAATAGGTTAAGGAGTGTTCAAACAAGTATATCCATATCAGAGGGGTGGTAACCTATTGCTAGGCAATGATCACCAGCCTCTGGGCAGACTGGGGGAGGATTGTGCTGTCAACAGACCTGGATTTGGGAGGAGACACATGTCCCTGTCAGCCTGACTTGCAGCACTGTCGCAGCTTAACCCAGGCCTGCCATGTGCCTCCCTCTCAGAAGATCTGGAGTGTGCACTTTGTCTTCCCTCATGCCTGCAGGGACAGGCTGTACATTAGCATTTTTATAACAAGCTCTCCTTTGAGGGGAGGTAATGGCCAGACCCGGTCACTTCAGCACCAGCTACAGGTGCATACCAATTCTGTGCGGAAGTCTGAGTTCTGTCATTTTACTTGGACAAATCACCATATTTAACTTGGAAAGGCCTGCTCATTCTCTTTTGCTATGCTTTCAGGCTCTGAGCAGTGTGAATTAATGACAGGGGGATTTAAGGTTTCATTTTTCAAAAATGGCACACATTTTTGTATGTACATACCTATAGCCAAGATGTAGAAACTCCTTAACTGTAGTCTGAATTTTCCATCATCATGCTAAATAATTCACTTCTGCTGCCACTAGAGGTATAATATTCACTTGAACAAATACCAAAGGAAACATTTAGTTGGAAACATTGCCCATATTAATATTTCATTTTTCAAATAATGTTTTTGATCTGGGTTCTTTTGGAGGCCTCAGCCTACTTTGCCTATTCCTGTTGGACACCCTTTCTTTTATTGAACTACAGCTGGCTACTCCTGAGATGAAATGCCACTTTGTGATGAAAGGGTACAGAATTGAGTGCTTATTTAAACTGCTTAAAAAACTAAATTATAGTATCAGTCATTGTATCAATCATCTGTGACTACCTCATGTGCAGCCTTGTACCAATACATTTGTAAGTCTCATTCTACATCAATTCTGGTGCAAATTTACATTTATTCTGAAATGCAAACATAACAAAACTTATCTTAAATTACTTTGCTTTTTTTTTCCCCCCCATATAATAACCAGCTCTCAGATATAATCCCCCTTTTGAAAGTCATGAAAATATCAGTGGGGACAAGGGTAGCAATGAAGTTCCCAGATTTCCTTTGGCACTGGTAGGAGAATTGCTGCATAACCTGGGTTTTCACAGCAGACCTGCAGCGCCTACGTGGTCTGAGTGCAGCCCAAGGGATCTAAATTACACCTGGCCACAACCTGGGGAGAACCTAATCTTTGTCTGTTTGAAGTTTGTAAACTTTCTTTTAAAATGTTCTGCCATGCTCAGAGCCAGGCTCTGCTCAGCGGGTGCTGAGAGTCTCAGGGAGGTTTCTGTGGGCAGTGCCCACTGTGCCATCACCACCAACTCTCCTGCTGCCTTCCACATGGCCCCTTTCACTTTCCCACTGCAGTTCCACGTGCTGCTTCCCACCTCCCCCTCAGCTGTGCCTGAGCAGCCCAGCCAGATGCCAGCACCAGCTCAGGAAGGAGCATGGGGACAGAGTGTGATGCCAGCTGGAGCTACAAACCTGTGTGGAGAGCAAGCCCTAAAACAGCCTTCCTGTCACGTTCTTCCAGGGCTGCACCCACCTTGCCCCAAGAAGTGGAAGAAAGCAGGAAACAGCATCATGAATGCTGGAGGGAGAGATCTCTTTCACCTGTTTTGTGAAGTTTAATTTGTTAGTTTGGGTAAAATTGCAGCATTCAGAAGATAATGGTGTGATGGTTAAACTGAAACATGGGCTTTAAAATCCCCTGCACTGCAGCATGGTGTGCCCCCTGTTTATAAGCACTGTGCTACTTGTCACAGGACAATTATTTTGGAGAGAAAATAGTGAAACAAGACATCAGATGATCTCAGAAGTTTTCCTCTAAAATGAAATTTTGAGAAAATTATTGATTGCTTGAAGGATTTCATTACAGTAAAAGTAGGTTTTAGCTGGGAAAGGTGTTCCCAGCATAAGTGAAGCACAGATCCTCATAAAACTCCTGGCATAGTGCAGTCTTTCCCCAATATAACACTAATAGCACAGTTCAGTATAGAGCGCATACATATTGTAGTTGGTGTATTCTTATTTTTGGTTTCTTTGTATTTTTGGTAGTAATACTGATAAATTCACCAAAGTCTTATTACACTCATAAGAAATATTTTACTAAGAGAAACAATGAACAGTTGGGATACCTTAGATTATATTAGGATAAAAGTTGATAAAGTAATAACAACTGAAATTATAGCAATAGGAGATAAAAATTAGATCCATGGAATTTAGTGAAACCAACAGCACTGCTGTCTGACCTTATTTCTGCCCTCTACACAGTCATTAGCAAGACCATGCCACTTATTTACAGCTTTCTCTTATTGCAGGCCCAATCTTAGGCAGTAAATTTAATTGCAGAAGTATTTTCACTGAAGCAGTTGCATTTAGAATAAAGTTACCAACTTACTTTCTCCCAAAAATCAAGAAAATGTGTAGCAACCTTGTATGCTTTGTCCACAGTTTTGATAACTCTTCCCAATGATAGTTTAGAGTCAAGTTGACCTTTATGGGTGTCCTAGGGTGACTTCAGGATGCTTGTATCCCCAATCATCTATTCTGTATATTGTGTTCTGTACCCTTTAAGATTGATTCTCAGAGTGAAACAGGGAAAGAAGAAGCGCACAGTTTGTTTTGAGAAACTGCCTGACTCCTGCACATTTTTCTCTTCTCCTGACTGTGTGTGTTCGTCTGAGGCACGGACAGCGGTGGGACAGAGATCTCCTGTGCTTTTACTTAGTTTTAGCTAGCTAGGGCAGAGAAGTTACCTGGACTGTTTTTTTTTCTTTTTCTTGGGACTATTTAAACCTGCTCCAGACTGAAAACCCAGAGAACTGAGAGATCACACCTGTGCCCTCTGGGGCCCAGGACAGCATTTTTCTCCAGTGCTGGAGGAATTGATAAGAGACTGAGAGAGCTGAGCTGCCCACAGCAGGGACTTTCTAAATTTACCATCTCACTTCAGAGCAACAAAAGGTTTTATTGTTTCATATTATTCATTCTTTGTGCTTGTGTGTGTCGGAACCCAGGACATCCCTCTGGGTGCTCTGGGTGATCTGAGACCCTGGCAAGGGGTCCAGAAACAAGCCACGAGAGTTTGATTAGTATAATATTATCACCAGGTGTAGATGTAAAATTTTGGGGTTTTAGAATGGGGATTCAAGAAGGCAAGATGGAGGAATTTGGGCGTGCCCCTGTCCTTCTGCTCCTTCTTCTTGCCCTCCATCTTCTGCTGTGGTGGTGGCACTTTTGGATTGGTTTAGCATAGAAGTGCACTGTCTAACATAGGTGATAGGTATTGGTATTTATCTGTAAACATAGGACATGTAGTACATAGTATAAAAGATTACAACCGCCCTCTGGGTGGTCAGTTGGAGATGACCAGCACTGTAGTTAGCACCCTCGTCGGGTGAGAACAGAATGTACCTAGATAAGAAATAATAAACATCCTTGAAGACCGAGACAGATGCATCCTGACTCTCTCTTCTGGCACCGGGGCTTGGGAGAAGAACTTTCAACAACTTTCTCGGAGGGTTATCAGCCTGAGAACCGAGAGTGTGTGAAGGTGGACAAGCCTCCCAGGTCTTTGCCCTGGAGGAATGTCCCTTGAATGGAATGTGATAAGCTCATCTCCACCCCTCCCCAGGAGAGAGGACCTAGATGAGGCAGTTCTTTCTCAGGTCAGAACAAGGCACCCATAATGCCTTGTATACCTTTCCAACCCATTGGTTCTTCCCCTTGGTACCACCCCTGCTTTCCCCCATAAATACCCCAGAATTAACCCTGCTTGGTGGGGAGCTGCGGTTCCTGGCCATCCCTTCACAGGGTAATAAAGCTACCCTGTGGAACTGCTACACGGTGCTTCTGTCTCTCTGTCCCTTGAGTCAGCCTGGGATAACCTCGCAAGGCAGAGCTGAAACCACTGCTAAGAGCTGATTCACTTGCAGCCACTGGCTGCACCTTGCCGAGGCTGCCCGGCAGCCGGAGACTGCCCGAGACCCCCAGAAAGGTTGTCTCTAGCGAGATCTCTCTCTCTGGGAAGATTGCAGCTATCCGGATCAGACCACAGACCCCCCGGTTGTCCACACTTGTGGGCAACTTGTTAAATAGTTTTTTCCACTTT
Source organism: Acrocephalus scirpaceus scirpaceus (assembly GCA_910950805.1). Classification (NCBI taxonomy): domain Eukaryota; kingdom Metazoa; phylum Chordata; class Aves; order Passeriformes; family Sylviidae; genus Acrocephalus; species Acrocephalus scirpaceus. The sequence continues at coordinate 4,787 of CAJVGK010000081.1, forward strand.
TCTCTGAGGAAATTCTTTTTCCCGGACTGGTTTTGGGGGAGGGGCCGTTTGGGTTTGCTTTCCAGAGGAACCCCATTTGGAGGTTTCCTCCAAAATTTGCCCTAAACCAGGACAGATGCATTTTAATTGGTGCCAAACTGCATGGCTTGAGAGAGTGGAAAAAACTTGTATTGATTATTGATTGCATTTTGGTTGTACTTTGTGTGGGGATAAAATAGTCAATAGCCATGTTTCTTCTTGAATTCATAATGTCTCTTAGAATGGAGTCCTTCTTGTGTTTCTGTTCCCTAGGCTTTTTTGAAGTTTTGATACCTTTCTGGTCCCTGGGTTTGTTTTCTTATCCAGAAATAGCTTCAATGTTGTCCCTGACACATAGCTTTTACACTAGAGGTGCATGAATTAGGATTGCTATTTTTTGGGCTCAGTGATCATGATTTATAGAAAGTTTATAAAGGTACTGGAGTTTGTGCCAGGTATGTTTGGTTTATGGTCTCTTCGTCCTACCCTGCATCCTAGTTCCAGCAGCATAGTTTGGAGATTTATTAATGATTACACCCCATTTGTCAGAGGAGGAGTAGGGGATGAAGCTTTTGAGTCTTTCCTTCTCTTTTGAATTGGTTACATCACTTTTGGAGAATGTTCAGTGTCCCCTCATATGTTAAAGATACCACCTTCCTGGTATTTCATCTGGTGAGCTTCCTCTATATGGTTTGTAGCTTGCCTAGAATCAGGTCTGAGATTTCCAGAGGGGCTGATGAGACTGCTGACCCAGAAGTAGACCCAGAGGTAGACCCAGGTGGGAGAAACCCTGAGTGGTGTGGAGAATGGGAGAGAATGAGCCAAACCTTAAAGGAATTTTCTGATCCCCCAGCTTGGGAATTTTCACATGAACAAATTCAGAACCCAGATGAGGTGGGGAAATATCTAGAGGAGAACTGTCATGATGACTCTAAGGAGAAAAAGCTCATTGCAATAAGCTGGGCCCTGGCATATGCTTATCGCATGCTGCTAGATACTTTAGGGGCAGCAGATAGAGGTAGGGGGGCAGGAAGATAAATCAGCAGCTACCTCAGTTACTCAGGTTGTAGCTAAACTAGACAGTGAGCCTAAGACACTGGCAGTCGCTGCGGGAAAGAAGGGAAAGAAGCACACAGGCAAAACCGATTGACCAGTAGACGATGATCCAGGTGAAGGACCCTCAATGTTTCCGACACCCAGTCAGAGGCCGAACCAACTGACACACAATCAGAAGCTGAAGCAACTGACGTACAATCAGAAGCCAAACCAACAGACACAAAATCAGAAGCCCAACCAACTGGCACAAGATCAGAAGCCACTATGGAGTCCTTGTCCCTGAAGGACCTTCGGGGCCTAAGAAAAGATTACACTCGACAATCTGATGAATCTATAATTAGTTAGTCCGTCTTTGGGACGCTGCAGGCGAGGCTACAATTCTGGACAGCACTGAAACAAGGTATTTGGGATCCCTGTCACATGATCTGGTTATCGACCAAGGAATGATGAGAGAGGCCAATCCTTGCAGTCTCTGGGAATGGGTCCTGGGAAGTGTGGCAGAAAGATATCTGTATGCAGATGATCTCTACATGCAGCAAACCCAGTGGAAGACCATAGAACAAGGGATTCAACATTTGAGAGAAATGGCAGTGGCAGAGATGGTCTTCTCAGATGACCTAAACACTACGAACCCAGACCTGGTACCATGTACACCTGTGATGTGGCAAAAACTTGTACAACTTGGGCCACAAGAATACTCTTCTGCTTTAGCAATAATGAAGCAGGATGGTACGGAGGAGACCGTGCTGGATATGGTGAAGAAGCTCCGAGCATATGCAGATGCCGTGCATAGTCCAACACATGCAAGAATTGCAGCTGTGGAAACACATCTGCAGAAATTAGAAGACAAGATAGAGGAGAATCACAAGAAACTCAGGGAGGAGATTAAAGAGGACATCCTCCAAATCTTGGCAGTACAGATCAGAAGTTCTAGCACCAAATGCAGATGTCCCCCAGATAGAGAGGGAAAGGGCACCCCATGAGCTAAGCTGTGGTCCTTCCTGCGTGATTCTGGGGAAGACATGAGGAAATGGGATGGAAAATCTACTGATGATCTGGCACAATGGCTGCATGAATTGTTGGAAGGCAAGACTCAGAGAGGAAGTTCCACCAAGAAGCAAGCAGCTCCAGTTACCCAGGAAAAGAAGGATAACCAGGCTTAGAGGGGCCCTGCCTCTAGCCAGGTAAAGGCTAGGGAAAACTGTGGGTTTTGGACTGTGTAGATTCGTTGGCCTGGCACATTAGAACCACAAAAATATGAGGCCTCGGTTGACACTGGTGCACAGTGCACATTAATCCCATCAAGATATGTGGGGGAAGAATCTGTTTCTATTGCTAGCGTGACAGGGAGATCACAAGATTTTACTTTGGTGGAAGCTGATGTGAGCCTGACTAGAAATGAGTGGAAGCAGCACCCTATTGTGACTGGCCCAGAGGCCCCATGCATTTTGGGTGTAGACTTCCTCCAAAATGGGTATTTCAAAGACCCAAAGGGACTCAAGTGGGCATTTGGGATAGCGGCTGTAGAGACAGAGGGTGTTAAGCAACTGAACACCTTGCCTGGACTAGCAGAGAATCAATCTGCAGTAGGACTCTTGAAAGTATAAGGGCAACGAGTGCCAATTGCCACTTTGATGGTGCACTGCCGGCAGTATCGGACAAATTGAGATGCCGTGATCCCCATCCACAAGATGATCCGGGAGCTGGAGAGCCAAGGGGTGGTCAGCAAAACCCACTCACCCTTCAACAGCCCCATCTGGCCTGTGCACAAATCTGAAGGAGAATGGAGATTGACTGTGGACTATCGTGCCTTGAATGAAGTAACTCCACTGCTGAGTGCTGCTGTGCCGGACATGTTAGAGCTCTAGTACGAGCTGGAGTCCAAGGCAGCAAAATAGTACACCACTATTAACATTGCAAATGCATTTTTCTCCATTCCTCTGGCAGCAGAATGCAGGCCTCAGTTTGCCTTCACATGAAGGAGAGCACAGTATACCTGGAACTGATTGCCCATGGGGTGGAAGCATAGTCCTACCATCTGCCATGGACTAATTCAGATTGTACTAGAAAAGGGTGAGGCTCCAAAACATCTGCAGTACATCGATGACATCATTGTGTGGGGGAACACTGAAGCTGAAGTGTTTGAGAAAGGGGAGATCATCCAGATTCTCCTGAAAGCCAGTTTTGCTATCAAGAAAAGTTAAGGAACCTGCTCGAGAGATCCAGCTTGCAAGTGATAAGGGGTGACGGCAAGAGGCCGGTACAGGAGATCCCCGAGTTGGAGAGCGACCCTGGGTTTAGGGGACTCTTGTGTTGGTGAACTGTGACATCGTGGCTGTGTGATCTTAAAAAGTCCAGACTTTGTTGATAGTCGTATGTTTAAAGCGTGCGAGAAGAGACCGCGAATGGTGTGAACAAACCACTCTGGGAAGTGTAGTACTGAGAAAAGAAGAGGGGACCCGGGACCATCACTCCCTAACCGTCCTAAGAGAATCTGAGTGAGTTTCATCTTAAATGCTAATTTGGAGGACGGGTGTGGTGTTCAAATGCATTTGTCCTAGTTGTGTGTAGGTATTGTGTGTTGGAGGCAGCTTTTTGTTTGAGACTCAAAGCGAATGCTGTGTGTTTGTGTGTGTTTAGTAATGTGTAATCAGATTGTTCATAGGATTCCTCTCAGCCCGTCCCAGGCTGAGAGAAGCATTTTGCTTCCGAGAATGCAAGACGTCCCGGAGGGCAACTAGACAGATTAACTTTTCGTACCAACGAGACTGACGTGTCGTGCGAGACTGATGACATGGGAAGAATGAGGGGCTCCCTTCCACGCACCCTGCGCCTTCCGCTAGCGCTTGCCGCTCGCCTGCCCCCTCCGCGGCGCAGCTGCTCCCGCAGCTGAAGCGATAGCACTCGCAGCCCCCCCCCCGGTGCAGTTGCCGCAGCTGAAGCGCCGGCCGCTCGCAGCTTGCCCCCCCCGGCGCTGCTGCCAAGCTTCCCCCATGGCATAGCTGAGCCCCCCCCAGCCACTCGTGCTCCATCCCTGCCAGTGCTGCCGCCAGCCGCACTGTACTGCCCGCTGCGCCGTGCGTGCTTCCCTTCCAACTCCAGTGCCATTGGCTGCAGGCGCCTAGTACAGCAGGGGCTACCGAGACTGGGTATGCTGTACAGGAAGTGTATAATGGTAACACTGCACTAACTACACAGGCATAACCTTTTTCCTTTTCTTTTACTGTCTCACAATTGCCTCCCTTTCCATAGGCTAACTACAGAGAAGGAGCTGAGTGATCTCTTGCCTACCTCTGAGGCCTAACCGTGGCGAGACGGGAAAAAGAAATCCCTCTCCCACTTGAGCCCTAGGAATTTAAGGGCTAGATAGAGAGAACAAACAAATTTATTTAGAAAGATTGACTAGTGTTATAAATAAAGAGCTTGACTCGGCCAATATATCAAGCAGCAATCAATTTATTAATTAATACAGAATGGTAAAGTGTGAGCAAACAGCGCTGGGTACAGTGGGGGTTTCCCCTCCAACTGCACGCCGACCGTTGATTTTCTGCTGGTATTTATTGAGATTTTCCATAAGCACTTCTCAGCAACTTTTTTTTCTAGTTTCCTCCTAATTTCTATTTTTGAAATCTAATTTCTATACCCATTGTGATCAATTTCTATTGGTGATGTTAAATTTTCTATACTTCAAAAGGTATGAAACCAGTGAGGTCAGAAATAACATCTTGTGATGATGAGGTTCTCAGGACTATAAATTAGTGATGGTGACATCCAGATTTCCTTCTTCAGAAGAAAACACTAGAGATGAGAGATTCAGTCTTCCTTTTTAGGACTATAAATCAGTTTTCCAGCTTCCAGGTGGTGGTCCATCTCCTCTTCCCAGGATCATTAATTTTACTTTGGAATAGCTCACTTCCTTCTATTTGGGTGATTACAATCCTTTCTATATATATATGCTAAAGCTATAGTTCAAACCTTCTATTAAAAGCCTTATAGGCTCACATGATTCACTTATAAGCAAGCAAAATATTAGTTCAAAAGCCCCTTTCCATGCTTTTTCCATTTTGTTCATTAAACAGATGTTTTTATAATTACCCTATGGCCTTTTCCACACATTTCATAACCATAACTACAAGGCCATCTTTTTCTACCTGACACGAAACACAACCCCACATTTCACAGTCCCCCCTCTACTTGTATAAATTTTTCATTTATTTTACTTATTTGTGTCTGGGTTTCAAACCTGGCCAAAACTTCAGAAACTCTTTTGTCTTCATTCTTCAGTTTCTTTATTTTGGATATCTTGGATGGTTTCCCAAAATGGCCAAATTCTCCTGTAGCCAGTTCAGGGTCTACAGGTACTGTTGCAACCTGCATACCTTGAATCACAGAGTGGAATAATGGTAGTTGGATAAAGCATGGAATTAGGCAGGATAAAAACATAAACCCCGGTTAGTGAGCACAGTATTATAAACCCTAATTCCTTCCACCAAGTTCCCCTTCTGAACATTTGGTCCCACCAAGAAGCTTGAAGGATGGAATTCCATTTCTGAACTGGTACATGTGCCACTTTCCTAATTTCTGCAGCAAGATTTTTTATAGTTTCCTCATAGTCATCAGTTTCTACACAACATTCAGACTCTAAATTTTCCACAAACTCCTCCTTCTTCAGTTAACAAAACAAAAATATCTGTCATATTGAAAGCAACGCTGATTGTCATTATCTTTGAAAAGATTGATTAGCACAGCTTCACCATTAAAAGAAGTTTTCCTGTTGTATTTTAGATTTTTTTTTCTCTTCAATCTAATATATTTTGTTGCCCATAGTGCACATCTTCAATTGGCTGCGATTATAACATGCTGCACTGACATGGGAATGTGCCATAAATACTGATTCTATTTCCTCTCTGATCTATACTGAATGATTACATTTGTCACAGGTTGTAAGGACAACAGGCTCTAACCCAGCAGCTCGTTTGTGTAGTACGTGGAGCTCGGGAGTGAGGCTATCATGACCCATTACTTTGGGTATAATGACCAACACAGTGAAAATAATCCTCAGGAGTTTCAACTCTCTACCTTTCTCAAGGCCCCTTGGGTTGCATTCCAAGGGCCGAGATGTCAGTCTTCTCGGTAGCAGAATTTACATCTTGGGATTTAATCACTGATGCTTTTGGTCTCATTGTTACTTTTAGCCTCATGAGGTTTATATGAGCCATTTTAATCCTTTTATACGTTCAGGATGGCACTCTTTATTTACAGTTGTTGCGTCTTAAATTTATTTCTTTTCCTCTAGTCTAGTTAACTACTAAACTCTGGAGATGTGCCGAGTACAATAAGATTGGTTTTTACATCCCCTAATTAACACTTTTATTTGTGGGTGTCTTAAATGCACTTACAAAACTAATTCATGTGCACCCCCCCTTCTTATTTACTTATATAGTGTCATTGGTTCTAGTAATGCTTGGCTTCATGCCACTCTTTTGCTTTAATTTGGTACCCGTCTGGTATCTAATTGTCTTTGTTGTGCCCTATCCTTTCTAATTTTGCTCCTGGTACTTTCTGTAAATCAATCTCAGTTCGTGTTCTGTGTACCCAGGTTTCCCACCAATCTTTGTATCCCTTGTTTACTGCAGCCCACAATACTTTATCAGTTTCTTCTTCTATCTTTTTTTAACAATTCCAACAAAGGGGACTAGGGATCCTTCTCCCTAACAGGTTTTTATACTACAATTCTTGACACTCAGTGCACCTAAAACAACGCCATGGATAACACTTACAGTTTGGAGTAGGACATTCTACTTCCCGTGGGAAATGTTGGATTTGCAACCGAAGGTATGAGCATTTTTGCAATATACATGAGTCTTTTTTTCACTCTTACTTTCAGTTCTCCAGGGGCAGAAGTGACTTTCCACTGAGATTCGGCTGGTGTCTCTGTCGGTGGGTCTACTGGTCCCTTGATTCATGACGCGTGGGTCCAGCTCTTTTCTGCAGTCCGAATGTGGTCAGCAGGATTGGTGGTCAGCAGGGTTAAGTATGGACCTTCCCACCTAGGAGACAAACTTTCTTCTTCCCAGCTTTTGATTAACATCCAGTCACACAGTTTTATTTGGTGTATGTTAAAATTTGGAGGAACAGACTGAGCAATTATCCCTTTTTCCCTTAGTTCTGTAAGGTGTTGTCCGATCTTTTGAATATGTTTCTGAATAGTCATATCTTCTATGACTATTGATGTTTGGGGTACTTCCTGGGAATAGGCATTCTATAAAGCATTTCATATGCTGAGAGCCCTGTATCTGCATTAGGGAGCATTCTTATGTTAAGCAATGCTAAAGGTAAACATTTTACTCATGACATTTGGGTTTCAATCATCAATTTGGTTAATTGTTGTTTTATAGTTTGGTTCATTCTCTCCACCCTCCCAGAGCTCTGAGGGTGCCAAGGGGTATGATATTCCCAGGAAATACCCATGGCTTGTGTAACCCCTTTCACAATACTGGAAGTAATGTGGGAGCCTCGATCGGAATCGATTGCTCTGATAACCCTGAACCAGGGAATAATTTGTTATTTCCATCTGCCGATCTTTGGCAATTCAGTATAAGCCACTGAACTCTCTCTCAAACGATTGGTGTCTTTCTACTGCCTGTTGGGGTTTGCCTCATTATCTTTTTGTTAACCTTTTGACAAGTCAAACACCCTTGTGTTATCTGTTTTGCTATTTCAAAAAGAAAAAAACAAACCAACAAAAAAAAAACCCAGTACACCCATAATATTTTAAGAAATGATCTCACAAAGCCCTTGTTCCTCAATGTGTGCATTGATGTAATTGGCTTAGAATCTTTTGAGCATAAGCTTTAGGTAAAATTTTTCTTCCATCTGGGAGTACCCATTTTCCCTGATCCCTTTTTTTTCTTTTGCTTCTAGCCTTCTTACAGCTTCCTCCTCCTGAGTGCTGTAACTTTTTGGCAACTCTTTTTGACTTGAGTTGTTATAGTATTCAACTGAATGGTTTCATCTAATTTAAGAGCTGCTTCCTTTGCAGCCTAATCAGCTATATTATTTCCTTTTGCTAAATAGCTTGACCTCTGTTGATGACCTTTTATATGTACTACAGCTATCCTCTTAGGTCCTTTCAGTGCTTTAAGCACTCTAAGTATTAATTCTTGATGGATTAACCCCTTCCCTCGGGTATTGATCAGACCTCTTTCCCTCTAAATTTTTCTAAAAGTGTGTACAATCCTAAAAGCATGCTTCAAGTCTGTATAATAGTCCCCACTTTTTCTTTTAAAAGTTCTAAACCAGTACAAAGCAAATAATTCACAACCTTGAGCTGACTAGCTGGAACTTTTTCCTTTTTCTATTACAGACATGTTTTCCCATTTTAAACACTTGAAAGACAGACTCCTGCGACTCAGCAGGGGGGAGCAGTAGCCCCGCTCCCGGCGTGGGGCAGTCCCCATCTCCATGCTGCCAGGACCGGCGTGGAGATCTCCAGAAGGGAGATGGGAGAGGAGGAATTTCCCGTTTAGTCAGTGCAAACAAAGCCGAGCAGAGCCCCCCCCCCCGCGGTTTCCTGAACTTCTTTAACTGCTGCCACAAACCAAAAAAACCCACACCACACACACACAAAATTCCTTAGCTTTTAGCCTTTGCCTTCTTTTCATTTCTACGTACATAAACCTTTGTGCCTCTCAACAATTCCTGAAAACCACTTTCCTGCCAGTCATCTAACTTCTCAAGTTTCTTCCTGATATCTTCCCACGACTTTGCGACAAACTGAGTTTTTATTAATGCTTCCCCTACAGATGTATCAGGATCTAATCCTGAATACATTTGTATACTTTTCTTCAATCCCTCTCACTAGTCTTTAGGTGACTTACCCTTCCCTTGGTGTTCACAAAAAGCCTTGTTTTGTCCTCTGGAGACTGCTTCTTGGATTCCCTGAATAATCATGTTCCTGAGATCAGGATTTGTTTTTTTTCTATCCTGTTCATTATTATTGTCCCAATTAAGGGCTACATTTGGCCATTTTACTTCTCCAGGGTCCCTGCTGATGGCACCTTTCCCAGATCTTTATACTAGCTTGCCTTATCATTTGCCTTTTTTTCTGCAGTAAACAAAATGTTTAAGATTGACTGGATCTCTGTCCAGGTATAGGTGTTAGGTCCTAGAAACTGATCCAGTCTATCAGACACCCCCAGGGGATCTTCAAGTAATTTCCCCCATTTCCTTTTTAAAGGCTCTAACATCTCCAGTATTCAGGGGTGCTGATACATACCCAATAACTGGTCCCCCTTGGTTTCTTACTATTGGTATTTCTCTTAATGGATATAACTGGCCCTCCCCACCTCCATCATAGCTGTCCCCACACTTTTCTGCCTGTGCCGTTTCCCTGCCTCTTGCTCTGTGTGCTGATGGCTAATCCGGTACCGGGAGCAGAGCCATAGGGGCTTGAGGTGCAAGGGGTGCTGGATTAGGCACCTCCGGGGGTAAAGCTGGTTGTGGTGGATAAGGATGGGGGGAGGATTGTCTAGGGGGTCCCACAGTTTCTTTTCTTGTTGATTTTAAAGTACACGGGGGAGAAGACCAGGACCCGTGCCATAAAGCAGCATAATCACTTTTTCCTGGTTAATAGGGTCCTTTTCATTTAAATAGACATTTAAAGTCTTACAAATCCCCCCCTCAAATGACCCGTACATTGGCTAATACAAATTATCGGGTCATATAATTTCTTTTAGTCCATTCCATCATACAATTTGTATCATTTTCTCCTTACTCTTTCTCTTCCTAGATTCCATTCATCCCAAAATTTTAACATTAACCCCAGGAGGCTGTCCTGAGGTATACCTGGTAAAGTGTTCCCTCTTTTTCTGGTACCTTTAGTACCTCTACCTTTTTACTGGTTTACACCAGTTCCTGGGTCCTTGTCTTGACATTGACCCATCTTATTCCCACGGGTGTTCTCAGACTCGTTCTGACTTCAATACTACTTGAAATCTCCTTACTTGCTTATGATTTTATATAAAAAGGTCCCTTCAACTAGTGCCGCTTCCCGCCTCCGATTTACTAAAGAGTAATCCCCCCAATTATTTACTGCATCCCGCCCCCGACCTTTTTAAAAAAATCCCTTCACTCACTCCGTTTTCACTCACTTTGTTCCTTCACCTGCCACTCCTCTCGTGGGAAGACGGAACCAAGGTTAGAAGAACTCCACACTTGCTTCGTGGCTAGGCCACGTCTCATACACACAGCACACACACATACACCCGTCCCTTATCCCACCTAACCAAGCGATACTTACAGCCTCCTTTCTCGCCTGGGTCTTCGTGCACGAGTTATTACAGGTGAATTTACTGCAGTCTTATCTGGGAGCTCAAAATCCTTTGCTCACAATTTAACCTTAAAAATCTCCTTTCTCCTAGGGAGGTTCCCCAGTCACTCAGGGCCACCAGAGGCAGAAACTGCCAGAGGTGGGGCGCCTCCCTGAGATCAGAGGTTCCCCTCAAGAAGTTGGAGATTGCCCACATTCTCCACCAAATTGTTATAAATAAAGAGCTTGACTCGGCCAATATATCAAGCAGCAATCAATTTATTAATTAATACAGAATGGTAAAGTGTGAGCAAACAGCGCTGGGTACAGTGGGGGTTTCCCCTCCAACTGCACGCCGACCGTTGATTTTCTGCTGGTATTTATTGAGATTTTCCATAAGCACTTCTCAGCAACTTTTTTTTCTAGTTTCCTCCTAATTTCTATTTTGAAATCTAATTTCTATACCCATTGTGATCAATTTCTATTGGTGATGTTAAATTTTCTATACTTCAAAAGGTATGAAACCAGTGAGGTCAGAAATAACATCTTGTGATGATGAGGTTCTCAGGACTATAAATTAGTGATGGTGACATCCAGATTTCCTTCTTCAGAAGAAAACACTAGAGATGAGAGATTCAGTCTTCCTTTTTAGGACTATAAATCAGTTTTCCAGCTTCCAGGTGGTGGTCCATCTCCTCTTCCCAGGATCATTAATTTTACTTTGGAATAGCTCACTTCCTTCTATTTGGGTGATTACAATCCTTTCTATATATATATGCTAAAGCTATAGTTCAAACCTTCTATTAAAAGCCTTATAGGCTCACATGATTCACTTATAAGCAAGCAAATATTAGTTCAAAAGCCCCTTTCCATGCTTTTTCCATTTGTTCATTAAACAGATGTTTTTATAATTACCCTATGGCCTTTTCCACACATTTCATAACCATAACTACAAAGGCCATCTTTTTCTACCTGACACGAAACACAACCCCACATTTCACACTAGGAGCAATCTAGCCCAAAGGACTCAGATATCCAGATAAGGAGAGGTGGAATACCCTGCTTTTGTAGGAAGGGGCAGAATTTAATGTAAGTATTAGTAAAGTGTGAGACTTGTGGGGGAGCGTTAGTATTGTTCCTCGAGCAAAAAAGGAAAGAGTGTGCTATCCTAGCACAGTAAAAAGATATTGTAGGCACTAAGAGTACAGAAAACAAATTTCTTGCAAGAGTAGAAGATGTGAAAAGAAATTAGAGCCCACTCTGATCCCTTAGTATTAGCTATAGAGAAGCTTGAATGGTGCTGTCCGGTTGTGATATTGGCCAAAGATATATCAAAGTGAGTAGTTTATCAAGCAACAACCCAAGAGCAAGAACAAACTGATACTAGGACTGGATAGCGAAGAGAGTAGAGAAGGCCAGACCCAAGACTACAAATTAGTATGCAAACTCCAAAACTTAGGGAGCAAGACAAGAGAAACTTAGAAGTCCTGTTAGGAGAAGCATAGGAGATTTTTACAAACAAAGAGTGAGAAGACTTATGGTACAAGAAAAAGAGAAAGGAAAACTTGGGCGTAGAGCACAGACCACCCAAATGAAGCCAGCCTCAGCTAGACAGGGCCCAGTGTAAATTTGGCCACTAGAAAATGAGTGTCCAGAACAAAGACGAAGTGGACACAAAAGACAAAAGAGGAAGTAGTGGCACATATACAAAAAGACTGAGTAAAGACCGGGGGTGTCTACCCCAACAGACCCACTAGTTATAAAAATAGAGCTAGGAAGAAGAGAGGAAAGTAAAAATTTTGATTGACACTGGAGCAAAGTATTTTGCTTTGAACAAGGCTTTAGTACCTATAGGGGATGATTATGTTACAGTAGTAAGGGCAACTAGCCAATCTGAAAAGGCTTATTTCTGCAAACAAATTTAGGAAACAGTTGGGAATTCTTGTATCTACCAAATTTCCTGAATTCCCTTCTAGAAAGGGAATGCTGGAAGTAATGGGAAATTATTCTGGAGGTAAACAACGAACAATACTGGAGGTGTTAAGTCTAATACTGATAACAATTAAGGACAAAGTAGAAATTGACAGAATTAAGTATTCCCTAGAGTATGAGCCTCTGATATGCCAAGAAAGGTAAAGAATGCTACTCCTATACAAGATTAAGCTTAAAGAAAGAAAACAACCAGTCAAGATTGAGCAGCACCCCTTAAGAAGGGAGATAGGGAGGGAAATAACCCAGTAATAGAGGTTTCTACAGTTAGGATTGCTGAAAGAGTGTCAGTCTGATTTTAATACCCTTATACTACCTGTCCGAAAACTAGATAGGTCATATTAGCTAGTACAAAACTTAACTCTATCATGTAGTAGCCAGCCCGTACACACTGCTAACGTGCCTAACACCAGAGCTAACTTAGTTTACCATTTTAGGTTAGAAAGATGCCTTCTTTTGCATTCCTATCCACAAAGCCAGCCAAAAAAAAATTTTGCCTTGAGTGAGAAAGCCCTAAATCTGGGCGTAAAACAGCTCACATGGTGCGTATTACTCTAGAAGTATATGAACTCCCACATTATCTTTAGAGAGCAGCTTGTAAAGGATTTGGAGGCCTGAGAACCTCCTCCAGGAGAAGGACAGCTCCTTCAGTACATAGATGACCTCTTAATAGCCACCCAGACTCCGAAACCATGCATAGAATAGACAGTAAGCCTCTTAAACTTTCTGAGCCTGCAAAAGTATCGAGTATCCCAAAAGAAGGCTCAGATGGTAAAGCAGACAGTCATCTACCTGGGCTATGAAGTGAGTGCTGAACAAAGAACCCAAAGAACCTTAGGGCAAGATCGCAAAGAAGCAATATGTCAGACCCCAAAACCTCAGACAGTAAAAGAACTGAGAACTTTCTAAGCATGACGAGGTGATGCAGACTGTAGAAACCTCCATATGCCTTGATCACAGAAAGAAGCAGAGATCTTCAATAGACAAAAGAAGCAACTCGAGCCCTTGACCAGCTAACGAAGGCCCTCATGTCAACACCAGCCTTAAGACTTCCAGATGGGAGTAAGCTGTTCCTTTTGTTTTCCCACGAGAAGCAAAGAATCGCTTTAAAAATACTAGCACAAAATCTAAGCCCGTACCGAAAAGTAGTTGTCTACCTCTCCAAACAGCTGGACACAGCAGCTAAGGGGTGGCCGGGGTGTCTCAGAGCTGTTGCAGCAGTAGCAGTAAACATCCCAGAGGCAGGCAAGTTCACCCTAGGCCAGAAGATGACTGTGCTAGTGTCCCACACAGTGTCTACAGTCCTAGAAGCAAAAGGGGGAGCATTGCCTCTCCCCACAGAGATTCCTGAAGTACCAAGCTATACTGGTAGAACAAGACGATGTTAAGATTGTAGTAACTAATACTGTGAACCCAGACCTTCCTTCCTCAGCGGAAGATGGGAGAGCCTGTGATCCATGACTGCCTAGAGACCATTGAAGCCACGTACCCCAGTTGCCTAGATCTGAAGGGTACCTGCTTGGGGATGCTGAGACCTAGTTCACTGATGGGAGCAGCTGTGTCATCAGTAGAAAGAGGCATGCTGGGTATGCTGTTACCAGAAGCAGAGAGGTAACAGAGTCTGGACCATTACCAACAAATACCTCTGCACAGAAGGCTGGCTAGAGCTGGCAGAAAGAAAGGAAAATAACATCTGTATGGACTCAAGGTATGCATTTGGGGTAGTTCATGTACACGGAGCCATTTGGAAAGAGAGAGGACCGTTGAACTCACAAGGGAAGAATATTAAACAGGCCAAAGAAATACTGAGACTATTAGATGCAGTAAAGTTACCTGAAAAAGTAGCCATCATACTCATTAAAGCACACCAAGAAATGAGCCCTGAATTGGAGGAAGGGAATATGCTGGCAGGTAGGGGGTCAAAACAAGGCCGTAAAAGTGAGATACATGATGAGGCAGCATTGATTCCAGATACAAAATTCTTATTGTAAGTAAGCCAATATACAATAGAAAGGGAAAGAAGAAGGGAAACTTGTAGTACTCTCCTATTTGTTATGATCATTAGTATAGAGGGAACATGAGAAAAAACACATTGAGATGTAGACGCCCTATATAACTGTCTAACTAAGAGAATAGTGGCCAGGAATTCATACTCTACTGTTGCTCAAGTAACTAGACAATGTGATCTTTGCCTCCAGACCAATCCCAAGGAAAAAAAAAAACACAAAGAAAATACCTAGGCCAAATCAGAAGAGGTCAGGAGATTGGAGGAAATGGCAAATTGATTCTACTGAATTACCAGAAAAAGAGGGGTACAAGTATTATTAGTAAATACCTCTTCAGGATGGCCAGAAACCTTCCCCATGAGAACTGCAAAAGCCCAGGAGATAACTACATGAAATAGTACCATGCTTTAGAGTTCCAGCCACAATATCCTCTGACAGAAGGCCACACTTTATTTCAAAAGTAGTGCAAAGTTCCCTCCCACTAGCACTACTAAGAATAAACAATTGAAAAGCATGTGGCTGGAACTCGGGGTACAGGGCTTGATGCACCAGTGCATGACACAACCTGGAGACCATGTGTATGTTAAGTCTTTTGCAGAGAAAACCTTGGGACCACAGTAGGAAGGGCCTACCAAGAGCTCCTGATTACCTTCACTGCGATTAAGATCAAGAAACAGAGGGCTTAGATCCACCACAGCCAAGTTAAGAAAAGTTCCAGAGGACTCCTGGGGGTGACACCAGACAAGAGACCCAATAGATACCAAAGAAATAAGTTTGCCCCAGCCTGATCCATAATATCATCAATGAACCAACAACAAGTGTTACCTGAAAACATCAATTGCCCTCAGAACTGTAGAAGCTTTTGCTATCCTTGGGTAAAGTTAGAATGCGTAGAGTGTAGATTAGACAGATGGTATCAATTTAAAAGAAGGAGCTTTCCCAGGTGTGTAGAATGTAGACATAGGCACTCCCAAGAATTCGATAAATGGGTGCTGTTATCCCAAGTAACAAGAACAATAGTTAATTCCCCTGAAGCCTGTTGAGAAGCACTGAGCTTGTTTGAATCTCAGGAGCATGTAATGCAGGCTATTCGGTGGTATCATAACACCCTCCAGAAGCTTGAGCAAAAAGAAAAAGAGAAGAGGGTCAAAGCTATTGAGTGTGGGAAGAGAATATTTATCCCTGGGTCTTAGGGTATTAGACCTGATCAATGAGAACTAACAAAGCAGAAGTGAGAAAAAGAGAATCAGAAAAGACAGAATAAGAGAAGAGCACAAAGAGCAAGAAACACAGCTTAGATTTTCCCTAATTCCATAAGAGAAGGTCTTTCCTAAGTGATAAAGGTGTAGAATCTTCTTAAAAAAAAATTAGACGTGAGAATTTTTAGAGGTTTCTATCTGTTACTTGTGATATGTAGCATACCTGAGCCAATCCTACTGGGGTGAACCATGCCAGGAGATCCTTTCTGCATATGTTTAACTAGGTTGCCCATAAGTAGCTTTACTAGTTTTACAAACTGAGTAAGAGCCAGTGGAAGGCTATATGCAGAAACAAATAGATCAAGTATAGAGAATCACTAGTGTAACATAACCAAGAATAGTACCAAATTAAAAGATTAGAGATTAGGTCAAACGGCAAGAGCTTCCAAGCAGGCATGATAACATAATTACTGAATGAGAGAGGACTAGAGCCTCAAGAACTAGCCCATACATAGTTAGAGGCTCAGGCCAACAACTGATGTTCAATCCAGAATAGTCCCTTAAGTATGTCAAATTGCTAAATATTTCAGAAGTCCAACCAGTCTGCTCTCCATTCCTAAAAGTTTATAAAAAACAAGCATTCTTTAGAGGCAGAAACAATAGCAAGCTTCAAAGGTATTATTAACACACGAAGTTAAGATTTTTTTTTTAAAAAAAAGAAGCCCAATAATAGTAAAAGAATTTACTAAGTTACAGAAAAAGGGGGGAATGATACATAGATGTGAGAATTTTAGATAATCCTTTAGGCCTCTAGGTATTAAGATATATTTCAAATATTGCTTAGAATATACTAAATCCATTTTAGAAGCATTTGGTGAGTACTGAACGCTGTGTCTGTTAACCTTTTGCATGATTACAAGCATCTAAGACTTCTTGGTGATAGTAAAGAGAAATTGCAAGCATCCCGAGACAACAAGGCCAAGAATGCAGATAAAGATGGAAGACACAGACCCTTAGCTAGCATAAACTGAATATTTCCTTGAAACAATGCCAAAGAGAGCCAGAAGCCGCGCAAGAGAGATAAAGGGGAAGAGTTCACTGAAGATGACTCCATTCCCTTCATCCCCTAGACCCCCAGAAGACCACCACAACTAACTAAGCATGCCCAGATGGGCGTAGAATTACCATACGAGGCGAGGAACAGGCGGAGCCAAAGAATGAATATGTATGAGGCAGATTGTGCATATGTAAGACCCTGAGAAATAATAAGGAGAAAGACCGTCGGGTGGGTATGTGTGTCTTTGGTGAAATGATTCCCCACGCATCTCAGTGCCGATTTAATACATACCTCTCTAACAACTATTATTAGTTGTACAGTTTTATTTCCGCCACGTTTCAAGATAAGCTCCTGTTATGTGTATCAAAGGGTAATTTATGGTTTCAATGCATTAAGTTATGTATTTTGCATCATGGTGGCTCCTCCTCAAGAACAGCAGGAACCTTGTAAAACTCTACTTCTCTCTTTGCTTGTTTTCCTTCTGATCTATGCTTGTTTTTCATTACTACTTTTCAAAGGACTGTTCCTTTATTTTGCCTCTATCCATCCATTTTCCTGAATTTTATTTTCTCTGTTATCTGTGTTCCTTAACATCTGAGCAAGTGGAGAAGGGAAAAGGCTTTGTGAGCACTTAGCTGGTGTGCTGGTTTGAAAGCAAAACCAGTGAGACTCCAAGTCAGAAATACAATTTAATAAGAGGAAAAGAAAACAAACAAACAAACAAAAGTAAAATAAAATAAATGCAGTAGTACAAAAGACCACTGACAGAGTCAGAATACCACCTGACACCCTGTTAGTTAGAGTGGTAGTAGCAGTCCAGATGAAATGGTCTTGTCAAAGCAGTGATCCCATAGAAAGGTCTGGTAGCTCTTGTCCTCTGCAAATCCAGTGGGGAAAGGTGCCCTGTGCTGTCCCAAACCCCAGGTTATATCCAGGTGGGAATGCTTGGCTCCTTCCCCTGGGCAGAGCATCTCACAATGGGCTGATATCATTCTATGAGTCATGCAGTGGGTCCTTGATGGCCCATTAAACAGAGATAGCTCCCAGAGGGAGTTATCTATGAGTCATGGGGCAAGATATTGATGGGCTCATTAACAGAATATAGTCCAGAGGGAGGGGGGCAAGGGAAACACTGCCACCCCGGTTTCAACAGCTCATGAAGATGGGGATAGAATACATACACCTAGGACAGCTGGAAACCCCAAGGCATTGCGCTGAAATACAAACCCCTGAGGGGCACAGTCCAGTCTCAGTAACTCCCTTTGCAGAAGACCCACACCACTAGGGGTGCTAAACAACTCACGACTCCCCGCCTTAGTGCAAGTGTAACCATTTGCCTCTATTTTTCATTTTAACCTGCTCCTAAGATGAGAATACAAGTGCTGTGGAAACCTTGATTCACCAGTAGTTCATCACAGATTTCCACTGCGCCAGACTGTCACCAGGCTTTTGTGGTCTTCTCCCTTGAACTTTTAATTTCATTTTTTAATATATATATATATATTGGTTTCGCGTTCACTGAATTCTGTTTGCCAAATTTACTGCAGTGGTTTGAGTGTTTACTCTCTTTTCCTTCTGTGAGATAGGATCAGGAGAAGCAAAGCAGGCCCAAACCTAAAGACATAAAGATAGATTTATTAACACACTCTAAAAGAAGAAAATAAGACTCAAAATGAAACTTTCAAAACACTCTTCCTCCCCCCCACAAGTGTTTACTTTCTCACTAACAACATAGAGATAAAACCTGTGATTTCTAGTCAGTTTCACCATTTGAAAATAATCTTTCAGCAATTCTTTAGGGAGAGGAGTCTCTCTTAGTTTACCATGGAATTTTCCCCACTGACAACTTAGGAAACCTTCTTCTGTGAAATCTCCTTCTATTAGCAGTTTCCCAAGCTGTTTATGGGTCATGTACTTATGCATACTGGAGTGTCACTTTTTAAAGATGAACAACTCCAAAGGCAAAGGACTCTTCATCTCAGAGAACAGAGATGTCTTCTCACTTCTTCACTGGTGCAGAAGGCTTCTCATCTCTCTGTTCAAGCATCCTATAGAATCACAAAAATCACAACTACTGATTCAATATCACTTAGTCCATCACAAATACCTTTGCTCAAATCCACAAATCTGAACAATCATCTCTCCAAATGCATATTTTTCCCATGATTTAAAGGAATAATCTACATATAGAGTTCATTACCATGGCTCAATAAGAGAAGTCCAGCCTAAAATGGCAAACTCCTCAATCCCTTCTCCCAATAATCTTTTCACTCTCTCTTCACTGACTTTAGTCCCATGCTGTGTTTCCTTATAGTTCAATCACTTTTTCCTTTCTCACTCAGGGAAGGGCCAGTGCTCTGGAAGTTCCATCTGCTGGCAGGAAAGAGTTAAAACTTGCCCAGGCCTGTGGTGGTCATGAGATCTCTGCTGGGTGGCAGCCGCAAGGATCTCAAAGCCATGCTGGTGGGGAAGGCTCAGAAACAGCAGCCAGGATCTCAGTAGTTATGTAGGCTGATGGATGCCTCCCCCCTCCACCCCTCGGTCTCATCCAGGGTGGCCCAACTCAGAGCTGCTATCAGAGGCTGCAGCCTCCCCTCCCCCTTGCTGGCAGCTGGGGGGGGGGGGGGGGGGGGGGGGAGGGGGAAGGGCCCAAGGGCACAGCCAGGCCTCAGGCTGGCTCCCCCCCCAGCAGGGGGGAGCAGCAGAGTGTTTTACAGCTGCTGGAGACCCGATCCAGGCTGGGAAGGGGGCATATTCTCCTCCCCTTCCCTGGTCCGGGAGTCACCTGGTACCTTCCCGGAAATGCCTGGCCCAGGCAGGGGCTGGCCAGGCCTGGCCCCCCAGGAGCCGGGGCCAGCCTACCTCTTCCAAGGCAGGAAGGAAAAAGGAAAGTTTCCCAGGATCCTCCTGATTTTAAGCCTGTGTGACCCAGAGGTGTATACCTGTATTTAATTGGCTAATCTGGTTGTCAATTTCAAAGTCAATCACTAATTCGTTTTTACCATCCATGCTAAACCAACACAAAGGCCTGTACCCAGCATTGATTACCTACCATGTCCTTTTCCCTTCCCCCTTGCCTGCTGCTTTCTTCTCTCTGCTGCTTTTCTGCTGGATGGTAAAATGAGGGAGCAGGATGTGTGTGCTGGGAGGAAAGGGGAGCTTACACAGGGGTGGCAGGAGGGTGAAGCTGCTGGGGATAAGGGACAAGCTGCCTGCCCCTGGCTCGGTGGTGATGCAGAGTGTGTGTTGTACAAGGCTGCAGAAATGTTGGGGTGACAAATAAGCTAGTTGTGACATGGGGAAGGGCTGGCACAAACTCCCAGTTCAGTTGGATTTTCCTTGCAAACACAATGGGTTTAGCTGAATAAGGAATAATTGAAGTTTGAAAATGTTTTGATGAGAATTGGCATTATTACATCCTTTTTTTAATAAAAGGGTGAACATAATCATAATTGGAATTTTTTGTCCTTTATATGAATGTTGAATATAAAATCTTTTATTGCAGATACTATTTTTTAAAAATTAAACTGAGTGACTTAAGGGTGGAGTTTCTGGTTTTTCTTTTTGTTTGTTTGGTTTTCCTTGCTGTCTGAGGTAAATCATTACTTTTCACTTGACTATGGAGACCAGTTGTTCGGTTGCATTGTCTTTCTTTTTTTTTGTAGAAAGTACTGAATATTATTGGGGACTGACGAGCATTTTGACCAGTAATGGGGGCAGCTACATTTTCTACCCTTTAAATATGAGATAAATGCTACAATTAAATGCCAAAACATAGGATTGAAATTTTCCTTGGTTTAACCTGAGCTAATGCAATATTCTCTCTCTCTCTGCACAATTATAAGCGTGGTTGCTCTAGGCAAAATGGGGGGAGGGTTGGATTGCAAAGCTTTGCCAGAAGCATCTCCTGCCCTCTGAGGGAGTCTGCTGGAAGACAGAGTCATGCAGGAGAATGCAGAGAACGTTTGCTGCTCCTTAGTGATGTGCAACACGAGGGCTCACGGCTCAGCACGAAACAACAGGAACTGCCACGCTGTTTCCAGGAACAGACAGCAGCGCTCAGGGAGGGAGGAAAAGGCCACATATTGAATCATCTTGACTTGGTGCCTCCTCCCAGCTCTGGGTAAGGGTTTGAAAACATAAAAGTTTCACCAAAGCTACAGTGTTTATTTGCTGTTGATCACAGTCCCGCATGAATTTGTTTAATGCCTTTTAAAATCCATTTTCAGTCTCCACAACCTCCTGAGGCACTGACTGCCACAATGCAATTATGGATAGTAGGAAAGAGTACTTCCTTTTGGATGTGTTTGTTTTAAACCTGCTGCTAAATGCCTTTGTTGGATGCCCCCTCAGCTTTTGTACTGCAAGAGAAAGTGAACAATTACTCTGCATTTACCTTCTCCATTCGGTGTTTTACAGACTGCCGTCATTTCCCTCTGCAGTCATCTTTTTTTTTCCAACCTGAAGAGCCTTTGCCTATTTCATTTCTTCTTGCAGTGAAACTGTTCTGTATCTCAAAAAAGATAAATGTGGGCTTTTTATTACTCCTCTCATTTTTTCTCCTCTCAGACAAAAGTGTCAAGGAAACCCTATACAGGAATGCCATGGTTAAAAGTTTTTTTGGTGCTTCTTTGTGCCAAAATAATTAGCTTTTGGCTCTTGGAAATTATCAAAAGCTTCTGAAAGGAAGAGAAAATGTTGTTCTTGTAACCCCTCCAGCTTGAGACTGTGTTCGTATCCAAAACTAGGTAAGAGAATGCAGCAAATAAGCAGAAGTGTCTGGGTTTGAAGTTTTCCTTTGTTGCCAACAAACCTTCCAACTTAATACACAAAAATTGAGTGAGTGCAAGAAAGTGACAAAAATGGTACCTGAGAGTTCAGGAAGTTCAGTAATTCAGCCTGTACTGAGCAAGGTCAGCAGCACTAACAGGACACAGCAGCTCCAGAGAGAGTGGGGCTGTTTGATTCTACTTAGTCCAGAATAAGCACGGTATCTTCTACTATGTCTAAATCTGAAGGGACAGAGGAGTAAAAGAGAGCACATTTTTATTTTAAGTTTCTGTGATCCTATCTGGCACAAATACCCTATCTGAGAGAAGCAAATGCAAATGTCTCCAGATCTGAGCACAACCATCTGCAGGGAGCACTTTGCTGTCCTTTTAGTCTAGCAAAGTCACAAAGCTCTTCTGTCACGCTGAGACACGGAATGAGCACGCAGGACATGCTCAGTCGCCCAAGGCAAAAAGGAGAACTTTATTTACAGTTTCTACAATTTATAGACTCTCTAAAGTGAGAGTGGATTGGAGGATAACATCCCTCCTCTGAATCACACTGGCCAGGTGAACAGTCTGTCAATTTTCTCCTCCTCCAAGAAGGAATGTGAAAAACACATAGTGTTTTGGTAGAAAGTGTGGGAATTCTGACTCCAAGTATGTAAATATCAGAAGGCTTTGAAAATCAGGGCGACATCTCACCCTTTTTCCGTTAAAAAAGAAAAACGAAAAAAGAAAATGAACAATGTTACAAAGAAAATTTGAACACTGTTTTAGGGTTCAGTCATGGAGGAACCATCAGAGTGATCACTTGCATTGTCTGCATCAGAGTCATCACTCAACGGTTCATCCGCTTGATGGCTTTCAGTTTGGTCACGGTTTCCATCTTGCCTGTTGGCCAGGTTCTGTCTCTGAGGTCGCAGGTCAGGACGGACACAGTTCGAGGGTACCCAGCGTGTCCCAGTATCTGTGGACACGCACGCATACCCACGCCCCAAAATGACAAGGTCGTAGGGACCTTCCCACTGATTGGTGACTAGATTTTTCACTCGCACCTTTGCTCGAGGCTGATGTGTCTCGTCCGAACCCTGTAACGAAAGATGGTGATTCAAGATGACAGTGTTATTTGAGTTCTGTGGCACCGTAAGATGATTGATGGTGTACAAGGCCTTTGCCAACCTACTGTGCGGGGTTTCACCCTGCATTCCCCGTTTTTGTTTTTGTAGAACCCGCTTCAGAGTACCATGAGCGCGTTCTACAATAGCTTGACCAGTCGGAGAATGTGGGATACCAAACTTGTGTGAAACACCCCACAATTGCAGGAACTGCCGCACCTCCCGTGATGCGTAAGCAGGACCATTGTTGGTTTTCACAGCACAAGGTATACCAAGAATGGAAAAGGCCTGCCTCCAATGGGCAATGACATCACAGATCTTTTCTCCAGTGTGAGCAGAAGCCCACACTGCAGAGGAGAACGTGTCCACCATGACATGCACATACTTGAGCCGGCCAAACTCGGCAACCTGGGTGACATTGGTCTGCCAAAGCTTCAAGGCCCTAAGGCCTCTGGGGTTTACCCCTGCCAGCAAAGGCGCACCAAGGGCATAACAGTCGTCACATGACTCAACAATGTTGTGAGCCTCAGTCGCTGTCAACTGAAATTGCTTTTGCAACGTATGTGCGTTCTGGTGGAAGAACTCACGTGATGCCTTGGCCTGTGCAAGTACATCTGGCTGAGGTGCTACCCACGCTGGGTTAGCCAACTTGTCAGCCCTCGCGTTACCTTCTGCTACAAACCCTGGCAAATTAGTGTGGCTCCTTGTATGCAGAACATAATATGGGTGAACCCGGGCCTGGATGGCACACCACAGGGTCTTCAGTAACTGAAACAAGGCAGGATAACTGACCTCCTTCAAAACTGAATAACCCAGTCTCTGTGTGATGTCGGCCACATAGGCGGAATCCGTGACCAAGTTGAAAGGTTCCTGGGAAAACTTCTCGAATGCCATGACCGCAGCCTTTAGCTCAACCAATTGGGCTGAACCATCCTCATGACCTTCCACAACCTGCCACTCTGCTCCATCTTTCCAGGTAACAATGGCCTTTCCTGTCTTTCCCGAACCGTCCGTGAAGACAGTGGGTCCATGCACCGGTTCTTGGCTACATTTGGGCCGCAAAGAAATCTGTGTATTTTTCGCCACGTGCAGTAGCTTGTGGGTGGGCAGATGATAAACAATCTGCCGTGTGAAATTTTCCAGAGCACACTGCATAGTAACACTGTTTGCAAGGCTCCAGTCAAAATTTTCCCGATCAATTGGGATCACGATCTTTGCGGGGTCTGCTCCCATCAATTGCAAACACCGGTGCCGGCATTTGATCAACAATCGAGCAACCAGCTCAGCTAACGGAGTTACCGTGTTCTGCGGCTGGTGGGGCAGGAAGACCCATTCCAAGATGTGCAAGGAATCTGACCATTTGTCATTCCATTGGCCGATGATAGCTGTAGGATGTAAATCTGGAGCAGTGATGAACACAGTGATATCAACGAAGGGGTCAATGCGGTACATTTGACAAGCGGAAACAGCTTGCTGAACCTCCTCCAGGGCCTTACGTGCCTCAGGGGTCAATTCACGAGGTGACTTTAAATCAGTGTCTCCCTTTAACAAATCATACAAAGGAGACAGTTGTGCATTGGTTAGTCCCAAATATGGACGCAACCACGTGATGACACCTACTAATTTCTGGGCGTCGTTCAGTGTTTTCACTGAATGCACAAATTGCACCTCCTGGTGACAGATTGTCCGTTCCAGAATCTTGACCCCCAAATACTTCCAAGGAGGCTCTTGTTGAACCTTTTCTGGAGCCACTTGCAGCCCATGAGCGTGCAAAGCATCAATCAACTGAGGCTGTATCCTCAGCAGTTCATCCTGGGTGGGTGCAGCCACCAGAATGTCGTCCATGTAGTGACATACATGGGCATTGGGAAACTGCCTGCGAACTCCAGATAAGGCACGGGCCACATACCATTGGCATATGGCGGGAGAATTCCGCATCCCTTGGGGCAAAACCATCCATTGATACCTCTGTGCGGGCTCAGCATTGTTAATTGCTGGCACCGTGAAGGCAAATTTTTGTCTGTCATCGGGATGTAAAGGGATCGTAAAGAAACAATCCTTCAGATCCACGATGAGGATCGGCCAATCTGCTGGAAGCATGGTAGGCGACGGCATGTCCGCCTGCAACGTTCCCATGCTTTCCATCACGGCATTCACTTTCCGGAGGTCTTGTAACAACCTCCATTTCCCAGACTTTTTTCTAATGCAGAAGACAGGAGTATTCCAGGGACTGGTAGAAGGCTCCAGATGACCCTGGTCCAACTGCTCCTGCACTAGATTTCGAAGGGAAACGAGCTTTTCTTTAGGGAGGGGCCACTGATTCTCCCAGACAGGTTTGTCCACCAGCCACTGTAAAGGAGGCGTAGGACAGTCTGCGCCCTTCGTCACAGTGGCCCCCATTAAAAATCCGTCCCGATGCGCACCCCCCACGCGGCCAGAACATCCCTCCCCCAGAGGTTAGCCTCAGTCGAAGTAACATGAGGCCGGACCACAGATGATTGTCCCTCTGAGTTTGTAATGACCACGGGCTGCTGGCTCACGTAGCATTGCTTTGTTCCTCCCAGTCCCGCAACAGACGTCTGTACTGGACTCAAGGGCCACTCAGGGGGCCAGGCAGCGAGCGAGAGGATCGTGAGGTCAGCGCCGGAATCAATCAGTCCGCGGAGGCAAATTTCTGGAGGTGTCGCACCAGGGATGGACAGGGTACACGGCATTATGGGACGGTCGTCGGACAGGACAGTGGTCCAGTGCACTTGAGGCATCCCAGTGGACCCAAAGCCGCCGTCTCCTCGCGACCGGTCAACTGCCCTGCGAACAGAGGATCTAAAAGGCACAAGTTGAGCAAGCCGTGTCCCTTTTGGGATAGTGACAGGGGGTTTTGATGTGGATACCATGGCACAAATTTGTCCCGTGAAATCCGCATCAATGAGTCCCATGTGCACAATGAGACCCTGAAGGGTGGTACTAGACCTCCCCATAAGGAGAGCACTCATACCATTACCCAAGGGGCCAAAGGCATCCAATGGGACCTTGTGCACGTCGCTGGTCTCTAACACAATCGTGTCTGCTGTGCAGACATCAACACCTGCTGAGCCGCGGGTGCTGGCTGCGAGTTGACCGAGCAGACCTCCATCGGCTCTGGGGCTTGGAGAGAGATTTTTGTCCGAGCGCGTCCCCCCTTAGCGCTTCGCTTCCCGTTTCCCGAGCCCAGCAAGGCCTGACCGTTAACGTGAACAGTGGCCTTGCACGCATTTGACAGATGATTCGGTCTGCCACAGCGACCACAGAAACACAAGGGAATCGTGGACTTCTTTCGCTTCTTCCCCTGTTTCTCGCTGGCCTGCACAAACCTTTTGTGCTGCTGCCTGCCCTGGGGCACTGCCCAGACTGGCTGCATAGCAGGGGCCAGAGCAGGCTGCATGACAGTGGTCATAGCAGGCTGCATGGCAGTGGTCATAGCAGGCTGCATGGCAGTGGCCACAGCAGCCAACTTACGACCTGAGGTGCGCAACCTCGCACAGGCCTGTGCCATCTGGGGGACAGAAGGATCCCCAGGAAGCGCCTCTATGATTGCTTTGCAGGCAGCGTTGCAGTTGTACCTCGCAAGGTGTTTGAGTATATGTCTCCTTGCATCAGGATCTGCCACCGGTTTCTCCACAGCAGCAGTCAGCCTGCCCGCAAATTGCAGGAAAGGCTCGTCAGCCCCCTGGACAGCTGCCACAAAGGACTCCTTCGGGGCCGCCATTTCAATGGTTTGGATGACTGCTGCCATGCCTGTTTCCTGGCACTGCTCAAGCACCAGGGGATCAAAGCCAGCCTGCCCATTAGGGCCAGCATAATTGCCTGTGCCCAACAGCACATCAGTGCTGATCTCATGTCTGGGGTCCTGCGGACCCCGCATGGTGTTCCACTGCACGGCCCTGACTGCTAAATCAGTCCATATGGACTCAAAGATCTGGTATTCACAGGCTGAAAAAGAACACGAGCTATGCTTCGGATATCATAGGGTGTCAACAGATCAGAAGCAAGTACATGAAGCATCTGCATGACCTGGTCAGACCCCAGACCATATTTGCCAGCCTGATCACGGAGCTCCATTGTAGCCTTCCAGGATAGGGGTTGATAAGTATTGTGGGTGACACCCCTAAGCACAGGGAAAGCCTGGAAGCCCCGCGATGAGGCAGCAGCACCTGTTAAATCCCATCCCGTGGACGCCACAGGCTCAGGGTCAGGTCCCTGACCAGGGGACAGCTCGACACCACCTGACATCGCGTCGCCCGCACCCGCAGAGAAGGGGAGCGCCGGGCCCTGGCCGGCTCCAGCCGAACCCATGCCCATGGAGGAACCAGCAGCTCCGGCCACATCACGGGCACAGGTCCCCGCAGCAGCTGGCGAATTTCCCGGCACAGACGGGACGGGCGCAGCCGCGGGCACCGCCCCCCGCGGCGCGGTGGGGGGAATGGGGCACAGAGAGGGGCGCGGCTCGCTGAGCCAGGTCACCGCCCTGCGCCGTGACCGGGGGCAGCGGTGGGGGGAGAGCGGGCAGCTGCGCAGCCCCGCCCAAGCCGAGAACACCACCCCCCTCGCACCCGGGGGGGGCAGCGCGGAGAAGGGGGGGTCTGGAACCGCCCCTAAGAGGACCCCTTTTGTAACTCAGAGACCCATCGCAGGCAACGCCTCCCCCGCTAGGTGCGGGGTGGGGCCTGACAGGCCGGTCAGCGCCCCATCCCCGCCTGCCTCCACTGCCCAGGCATGCCCCTCGGGCTGCACAGAGGCAGGGGGGGGTTGTTGGAGGTCCTGCTGGGGCCAGCGGCTCTGCCGCCGGCCCCGCTCTTCCCGCCCCCAGGGCATGGGTCGTACAGACACCACAATTTGGGCAGAGCGTTGTTACAGAGTCCTGCCCAATGAGAGGCAGAGACCGATCCTGGTACTCCTCCCCACCGGGGCGCTCCGCTGCTTCTGCTGCTGCTCCACGGAGCCTCCAGCAGGCTGTGGGGTGCCGCCCACGCCCTGGCCGGGGGCCCGAGAGCCGCGCTTCGAGACAGAAACGTCTCCCTTCACAGCGCCGCGGGGGGGGGGGGGGGGCGGGCTCTGCCTCGAAGCTCGAAATCCTCCCCCGCCTCTGAAAGGACCTCGGCTTCCCCTTCACCCCCTCGGTCCTCTGGGACGGGAGAACCTGGCTGGGAGCCGAGATCTCTAACAGAACCTTGGGGGCTAGAGCATTCAGACCAGTGGAAAAGCCCATCAAACCTCTTCCAGTGCATCAGAAGCTTTGCGATCTTGACGTCACAGTCAATGGAGAGGGTCTCAAGGAGGTGGTCACCAAGCAGGGACCACGCCTCCCTGGAGAAAGCCTCCTTGGGATCTGAAAAAAAACCTTGGCCTCTCACCCATCGGAAGAGCTCCTCAAAGCCACCCTGGGAGAAAGAACCCTGTCTCCTTTCCAGCAAATCTCTCCAGATATCGAGGACCAGTGAGTCCTCCCCAAAAGACGCAAGGGTTGGCATGTTTCCAAAAGCTGCAGGCAAAGTGCCAAGCGGCCACTACAGAAGCAGGGAGGAGGGGGGTTTAAAATCACCGATCTCACCCAAAGTGCCTCACACTCCGATGAGCACCAAACGTCGTTCCACAAGGGGTCACCAATTGTCATGCTGAGACACGGAAGGAGCACGCTGGACACTCTCAGTCACCCAAGGCAAAAAAGGAAGAACTTTATTTACAGTTTCTACAATTTATAGACTCTCTAAAGTGAGAGTGGATTGGAGGATAATATATCTCCTCCGAGTCACACTGGCCAAGTGAACAGTCTGTCAATTTTCTCCTCCTCCAAGAAGGAATGTGAAAAACACATAGTGTTTTGAGGAAAAGTGTGGGAATTCTGACTCCAAGAATGTAAATATCAGAAGGCTTTGAAAAATCAGGGCGACACTCTTCCACCTTGTGTCCTTTTTTCCTACCTTGTCACATTTGAGCTGACTCTTCAAGACTCTGTACACCTACTTCTTGCTTCCTGCTGTGTCTCAGTTGTTTGGATTTCCCATCTGCTGTGTGCTGCTGGCAGTGCTGCTGCCCTGCACTGTCTCCTCCTGCCATCTCCTCTTTCCATGCCCCTACACAGAGAACTGCTCTCACAAGATGAGGTTGTGTCCCTGCCTAAGGTCTTCCTGGAAACTTGTTTCTTCCAAACACCTACCAGATACCTCAGGAGATGGGCTTTCACTTCCTCTTCTTCATTATCTATCTAAAAAATATATATATTGAAGGATGGAAATATCTTTGTTTTATTTTCCCATGCACTTGCTTTTTGCTGAATTTCCTGCTAAGTTCCCAGTGCTGCTTGGGCCTTTTCCTCCTGTCCCACCTCGTTGCCTTGTTACCACCTACTCATTAGATCATGGCTGAAATTAGCTGGTGAGAACTGCAGGGTTGATTCCTCTCCCCTCTGTAGCAAGGGCTTGATATGGTTTTAAGTTGTTTAAAAAAAAAAAAGTGAAAACAGCAAAATGAGCACTTCTGCAACTGGGGAAACCAAGGTAGGAAGGCCAGGTACCCATGGAAAGTGCTGGTGAAGGTCTATAACAGAACCAGTGAGAGCTCATGTGGCACCAAAGCCTTGTGTTCCAAGTAGATCATTCTGTCTGCTTTTGTAACTGTCTTTAATGACAAATAGTCTTTAGGATTAAATATGGGACTCCTTTGGGGAAAACATATTTTGTGAAAATTGCTTCTAGTAAAATGTAATGATTTTATGGCACAGCGTTTTCTGTATCATTTTGCTTGTTTTGGGGGAACTAAATAATGATAAACATACACGTGGAAGTGTTTGGTTTCAGTAAGATGATGATGATCTGTTAAGGATCTGTTGGAAATGTTAATATTGATCCCTAAATGATAATAATATTTCCTGTTTGGGACCAGTAAGTTACTTTAGGTGCCCTCAGCACAGATTTAACATCCCATGGAGTGGTGTCCCATCAATATTTTGGAGACTGTCCCTAACTTTTTTTTAAGGCACAAGATGCCATGCCTGTGAGGGACAGTGGGTGTTCCCAGTGCAGTGAAATGATGGTGAGGGGTGAAAGGTGACTTGCTGAGCTGAAATCATAGGGCTGAGACTCCCTGAGGCTTCCAGCAAGGTCTCGTCTGCTTTGGATCAGGCACAAGCAGTATGTGGAATGCAGTCAGGTGTGCTGGTTTGAAAACAAAACCAGTGAAGGACTCCAAGTCAGAAACACAATTTAATAAGAGGAAAAGAAAATAAAGGAAAGTAAAATAAAATAAAAGTAATAGTACAAAAAAAAACCACTGACAGAGTCAGAATACAACCTGACACCCTGTTAGTTAGGGTGGTAGTGGCAGTCCAGATGAGATGGTCTTGTCAAAGCAGTGATTCCTGTAGAAACATCTGGTAGCTCTTGTCTCCTCTGGGAGTCCAGTGGATAAAAAGCTGCCTGGGCTGTCTCAAACCCTGGATTATATCCAGGTGGGAATGCTTGGCTCCTCCCCCTGGGCGGAGCATCTCACAATGGGATGATCTCATTCTATGAGTCATGCAGTGGGTCCTTGATGGCCCATTAAACAGAGATAACTCCTGGAGGAAGTTATCTATGAATCATGTGGCAAGGCATTGTTAGGCTCCTTAACAGAAGATAAGGAAAACACTGCCCCACCTTGGCTCCAACGGCTCATGGGGATAGAATACATACCTTGGGAACAAATTTACATTGTAACCTAGGACATCAGGTTAGCTAAACTTTCTCTGTGGGAGATACTTTGAACTCTGCAAGGGAGAATTTCTGTTGCAGGCAAGCCATGTATATAGTAAAAAATCATAACTGTGTCCAGAAATGAAACAGTCAAGTGTGGCTTTTGCTTTATGATAAATCCTATCAGTTCAGAGCAGGTCCCCAGCCCATGAGTATTCTTTGCCATAAAATAAATGCTGATAGGTAATAGATGAAACAGTGTGAACTTCTCACTTGGTGGCACAAATCTGTGTAGCATAGCCTGGGAAAATGACTCTCCTAACCAGTCCCTGTTGGCTCCAGTCTATTTAAACATATGTATTTTCAGGTTTCAGTTCTGGTAACGATATGCTGCTTTTATGACTCTTCTTCACAGGAACCCAGGCAGAAGGATGTAGTTTTCCTCAGAAGTGTCAATTTTTTAGTCTGTCTTTATATTTTACATTGTAGAATGTAATAAGATTCAAATCCTGCCACTTGCGCATTCATTTAATTCATATTGTTGCTTTCCAGATTGGTAATACTCTCGATTTTTTTCTGTTTTTTTTTTTTTCTTTTTTTAATGCCTTTCATCCAAAGATCCCAAGCTGATTTGGCCTGATTCCCAGGTACAGCTTAGCAACACTTAGCATAAGACCAGTAAAAGGAAGTAATGGGGAATTTCACGCAGTTCTTGGCTGGCTGTCAGTTCAAATGCACCTACAGTTGGAGCATCCCCGGCCCATGAGCCCCTGCTTCCTGTGGCTGTGACTGCCTGATGCAAGGCTCCTGTCTCAGCCACAAATCCCTCTCCCTTTCTCTTACCCCCCAGAACAAGCTCTGTTGTCTCCCAGTGTTTATCAGCGAGAGATGATAAATCTTTCCTAGGGGAGAACTTGGCAGGACATATGGGGGCTTGAGGCTGGGGCCATTACTCTGATGTTATTTGCTGTTGAATCACAAACATGCACTAGGCTGAAGCACACACTTTTGGTTTTGTACTCCCTGCATAGGTATGTGCAGAATTTTAATTTATTTTTCTTATATTCTCAGGTTCACAGTAACTCAATTCTCCAGTTTGCTAAACAGGAGAAGGTTTCAGTTTCTTTTTCAGCAGCCAGAATATTTTTCAAACTTTTATTCTGAATGTTGTTTCTTCTTTGGAGAGACTCTTGGACTTTGAAACCTGTTCTCTTATGGAAAGCCTTGCCTGTCTGGAAATCTG
Source organism: Acrocephalus scirpaceus scirpaceus (assembly GCA_910950805.1). Classification (NCBI taxonomy): domain Eukaryota; kingdom Metazoa; phylum Chordata; class Aves; order Passeriformes; family Sylviidae; genus Acrocephalus; species Acrocephalus scirpaceus. Next base: position 36,258 of record CAJVGK010000081.1, read on the forward strand.
TTCTGGCTTGCTTTGCTGTTCAAAGTGCTGCTTCGTGGGTTCATTTTATGTCTCCTCGGAGACATTTTGTCAGAATTTTGCTTATCTACCAGTATTGTAAAATGATCCCCCATCTTAGGCAACCAATCACTTCCTCATCCCCTTCTCATTGGTCTTTAAAGCAAAATGGAAATTAAACTCTGCTGTTACACAGGCTGTGGATCTGGCTTTCACCTTTGGACTGTGGGCAGTATTAGCCATGCTTGCATAAAAACTTTGCAGGAAGAGGAAACCTTGCTGAACTGTGCATAGCAAAGGGTTAACACATGTCTGAGGGAGAAGGGGAGAAAATCAGGATGGCTGGGCTCTGCCCCTTTGCTAAGTGGCTGCTTTTTCTGAAGTACATGGAAGACAGATGAAAAACCTCAGAGTTGCCCTGAATTATCTTCCTGAGCATACAGATCTCACTCTTTGTATTAAATATGACAGTTATGGTGCAGTATTTATGCACAGTCAATAAATCAGTAGAAAACATGCAGTCAGGGCATGTATCCATAGTCTGTTCTTTATATTTTAGCTGAAAATGGAGTTCCTAAATTTGCTGAAGCCTGTGAAAAGACATTCAGGTGCACATCTCCACCAGAGACTTACACAAAGTCTGATAGCTCACAGTAACCAGGGTTTGCTCCTCAGCTTCCATTACTGTCCTCCAATCTGCAAACTCAGATTCCTGAAAAGCAGCGAAAAGACAAATTTTGGATCAGGCTCCCAAGCTCTTGAGTGGAATCATTGCAGAAAGGAGACGGAGCAAGTGAAAGGGGCAGAAATCTTTAAGGGTGAGTTACAATTTCATGGAAGTTTGTAGTGTAGTTACAAAATAGAAAAAAGAAAAAAGGTCCTGCTGAGCAATATCCTGGAAAATACTGATTTGGGGGGTTTGTTTGTATTTGTTGGTTTGGGGTTTTTTTTCTGTTTTGTTTTTCCAGAAGGGGCTGTGTGACACACTGGCAGAAGCAGCCTCGCCTTTTCTAGTGTTTGGCTTAAGAGCAGCTAACTGCTGATGGGGGAGAATATTTTGCCCTGATGCAGCACACAATATCACATGACTTGAATTTGCTCAGCTTCTGCCATCTTGAATATAACTGTGAAGGAGCTATTATTTAGAACAATTTCTTACCTTCCACACCCAGGTCCAGCTGCACACAAATTCTTTAAGTAAACAGGGGATTTCACCTTTCCGAAAGGGACAGCACAGATCTATGGTTGCCTAAGAGCTAAACCCTTCTGAATTCTCACTGTGGTACTGAAAAATGCACCTTGTCTGGTGCCAAGCAAGTCCCTTAGCTCTGGTGGCAGCCCCTTCTTTTGTGTGATAGGGATCATACCTCCCAGCTCACAGCATGGAATAATCCGTATTTTTGTAGTGATTTAGCAGTGACCATTTCTGCTCTGGCTGGAAGCATTTTAAATTAAGCAGGAAAGTCATCAGGGCAGCTGTATTACATGGAAAAGATAGGGAGCCACAGCAGCAGAGGGAGGTTTGAAGGGTTTAGCTGTTGATCCAGATTTTAAGTAGATAATTTCTGACTAATGTATCCAGTGTGCCCCAATTTCAGGTGTGTGCTGATTTGAAAGCAAAACCAGTGAGAGACTACAAGTCAGAAATACAATTTAATAAGAGGAAAAGAAAAGAAGTAAAATAAAGTAATCTAAAATAAATGCAATAGTACAAAAAAAAAAAAAACCACTGACAGAGTCAGAATACCACCTGACACCCTGTTAGTTAGAGTGGTAGTAGCAGTCCAGATGAAATGGTCTTGTCAAAGCAGTGATCCCATAGAAAGGTCTGGTAGCTCTTGTCCTCTGCAAATCCAGTGGGGAAAGGTGCCCTGTGCTGTCCCAAACCCCAGGTTATATCCAGGTGGGAATGCTTGGCTCCTCCCCCTGGGCAGAGCATCTCACAATGGGCTGATATCATTCTATGAATCATGCAGTGGGTCCTTGATGGCCTATGAACAGAAGATAAGGGAAACACTGCCCCACCTGGTTTCAACAGCTCATGAAGATGGGGATAGAATACATACTTTGGGCACATCTTATATTGTAACCTAGGACAAGTTGGCTAATCGGTGACAAAGCTGAGCACCTTCGGTGCCTAAAGCAGCATGGCTTCTATCTCACAGGTTTATTACTTGTTCAGGGCAGAAAGCAGCTAGGTGAGAAAAAAGTAAGATGAAGCAATATAAAAGTGTTAAGAAACAAACTGTTAGTGCTAAAATCCTGTTAGAGGCAAAAGCTTAGATGTTAAACTGTGTTAGGACAAGAAACAGAAAAATAATACTTTATCAGCACAACAGGGAAAAATACCACTGGTCCATTTGGTTAAAAAATTGACTGGAATTATTAATCCAGAATTATGTTCCTTTTTACTGTGGGATAGAATATCTACACAGAAATTATCTCAAAATATTTAATTATAGGAGAGCTTAACATGCTGTAACTGTTGTGATTAATTTCCCCATAAAGACAAATTCTTTAACTATTGCAGTTGAAAAAATGTAGATGAGTATATTTTCAATTAAAAACCAAGAAAAGTTTAAACTTTATAGAGGTGAGGAATGCCTGCTGCCACAGCTGCCAGATAGCACTGCAAACACAAACTGTACAGAGGAGGAGTAAAAGCCACTCTAGCTGCATTCATGCATGTTAGCAACCATGGTGTCTGTAATTTCAGGAATAAAAAGTGTCTCATTAAACTAAATAAATTTCTTGCATTGTGACTAGAAGATTGCTAGACTTTAGCTCTTGCGGTGTCCAGCTGGAGCAGGATCCAAAAAACAAGATCCTCAAGAGAGAAAGAGGGAGAGTATATGAACCTTGCCTGCTGCTGCCCTTGGAAAGGTCAACTTGTGAAATGGGAAACAAGAGTTTCATCTTGACCTTTAAATACTATATTTGGATGGGAAAGAAGTAGCTTTTAGGTATCTGGTGGTCTGGAATTTAAAAAAAAAAATTATGAGGATATGAACTTGTAATTGTTTAGCATTTCATACAGCCAGTCAAGGAGTCTGCAGGACACAGGGCTGCTGGGTTGCCAGCTGGAATTGGCTGAGGTCAGCTGGAGGCAGAAGGGAGTCTGACCTCATCTGGTTGACATGAGAGCAATGCATAGGTGGCCTCATCGAGTTCCTAGTGCCAGGACCTGGCAGTGTTAGGTGGCATCTTCTACCAATAGTTCATTTTCCATTCAGGCCTTTGCAAATCCATCCCTGTCCAGGAGTTATCTTTCCAGACTAACATGCAGCAGTACAAAAATACAATATCTGTATTTTCATCTTATCTATAGAGATTCAAATCCCATTTGTTTCAGTCTGGCTCCATTCATGTGCACTAATCACTTGCATAAAAAAATATGTATCTGTTTATGCCTCCTGGCATTTCTGGTATGATTGTTAAAATTCAGAAACTTCAATTGCAGATACACATGCACAACTTATGGAGGATGTAGATAATGGAATGGAGTCTCCAAGTTATTAATTATCAAGTTATTGTTATTAAGTTATTAAGTTATTGACTATTAATTTACCTACTTTTGGTTCAATAGAATTAATTAATGAGATAATGTTATTTGAAAAATATCTGCAGAAGTGTTTTTAAGAGACAGACTTCTTTCTAAAGCAAATATAGTGACTGCAGATCCTGTGTGCAGGTATTGGGCTTTTTCTGGTGACAAAAGGGATGAGTACATGCCTGAATTAAATGAGTTTAGATCTCTGATTATTCTGATCAAAATGGGCAGTGGTATCTTTACCAACATCTGTATTTCATCATGCTTTGTAATGGGGCATTAGAATTCACCTATGATGTGCAACAACAGTATTGTCCAAGTGCTTCACAAAAATGGAGTGAGAACTGAAACTGATTCTGCCTGCTGTTGAAATGAATGGCAAAAAAAATATGTGGAAAAAGCGTCTGAATTTAAAAGCACTGGAAAATATTATCAGTTTCTTTATTATTTTAAAGTAAGATTCATGTTGGCAGTGCTGCTTTTGTGTGCTTTGGATTTACTCCTGGAAGCAAACAAGTATTCTTAAGTGGGCATAGTGCTAAATACTTCCTCAATCTCCTTCCCCTTATCTGGTTGCTGTCGGTGGTGGCTGCCAGGTCCATTGGAACAGGACACCTAGAAGAGGAGGCTCAGGGAGGACCTTATTTCTCTCCAAAATTGCCTGAAAGGAGGTTGTAGCCGGGTGCAAGTTGGGCTCTTCTCCCAGGCAACCAACGGCAGGACAAGGGGACATAGCCTTGAGCTGTACAGGGAGGTTTAGGTTGGACAGTAGGAGGAATTTCCTCACAGAAAGGGTGATTAGACATTGGAATGGGCTGCCCTGGGAGGTGGTGGAGTCACCGTCCCTGGAGGTGTTTAAGAAAAGACTGAACGTGGCACTCGGTGCCCTGGTTTGGTTGACAATCTGGTGTTGGGCCATTGGTTGGACTCGATCTCAGAGAGACTTTCCAGGCTAATTGATTCTGTGATCCCTCCTTTCAGATAATCTTTTTTATTTATCGGAGTGGTAGGAAATATTGCAGGGTGTATGTATTTTCAGTTTTGCCACAATTAATTTGTTGCCATCCTGCCTTGATCCAGGTACACTGAGGTGCCCTGTCAGTGTGTGATGCCCAGATCCAGGCACCGCCTGTGGGAGATGGCTGTCACCTGACCTGGGAAAGGATCGCACGTGGGGGCTGGAGATATAGTGCTTTAGTGAAATCTCTGGAGACCAGGAACGGGGGCGATTATGTCACCGGGTGAGCAGCTGAGAGGCTTCGCTCGGCTTCCTGGGACCAGCACACAGCTCCTGCACACTCCCCTCAGCCCCGCGGGGCTGCCCAGCCATCGAGGGCTGAGCGGGCTGAGCTGAGGCGGCGGCGCGGTGATTCAGCCGCGGGTACTGGGAGGTACTGGGGACACACGATGGGATTGGGACCGGGAGCGACCGTGAGGAGCCCGTCCGCGAGCGGCCAGGCGGGGCGGCCCCTGGAGCGCGGGGCGGGGGACCCCGCAGAGGGGCGGGGCGGGCGCTGTGTGTGTGTGTGACAGGTGCGGCGCGCGCGTGCCCGCCGTCACCCCGCGCCCCACCATGAATATGCAAATATAGGTATAATTGCCAGCCAATGGCGTGCGCGCTGGTCACATGGTGCTGGTGGAGGCTCAGGGAAGAGAAGTTGAGTCCGGGCGAGCTCGGGCAGCGCCGCCAGAGCCGAGCGAGCCGCGGCGAGTGCCGCGCCTCCTCCGTAGGGAGCCCGCCGGCCGGGGCTCTGTCTGGACCATGCCGATCCTCCTCTTCCTCATAGACACGTCCGCCTCCATGAACCAGCGGGCGTACCTGGGCACCAGCTACCTGGACATCGCCAAGGGCGCCGTGGAGATCTTCATGAAGGTGAGTGCGCGGCGCCAGGGGAGCCGCCGCCCCCCTCGCCCCCTTCGCCCCGCTCACGCCGCTTCTTTCCGCTCTCTCCGCAGCTGCGGGCCCGAGACCCGGCCAGCCGCGGCGACAGGTACATGCTGGTTACGTTCGACGAGCCGCCCTACTGCATCAAGGTAATGACCCCCCCCCGGCCGCCTCGGCTCCGCGGCGGGGCCGCCCTTGCGCGGCGCGGCCCCGTCCGGCCCGGCGGCGGCAGCAGCAGCCTGTGAAGATGGCGGACATTTTGCTTTTGTATGGAGGAGAGAGGCTGAGGGCGCTGCTGAGATGGAGGAGGGGGGGGGGAGGAGACGGGCGGGCCGCGATTCACCGCTCTGGCGCAACGAGGGGCGGCCGCGCTCCGCCCTCTGCGGGGCGGTGGCTCCGGCGGGGCCATAATCGCGCTCGGGCCCTGTGCAGCTCTGAGACCCCCGGGACACGCGGGCAGGGTGGGGCGGGCAGGGTGGGCCGAGTTACCGCTCACGGCCGCGGGGCAGGGGCAGCGCGGAGCCCCGGCCCTGGCGCGGGCTGTGGGTGTGGAACAGCACCCGCGGCTGTTTCCGCCTCTGCGATTCAAGAAGCCACAGTGTTGGGGTTGTGTGTCCCCCTCCCCCGCCCCGTTCATCCTGCTGAGCACAGTAGCCTGCACCAGTTCTGTGGAAGGTGCTCGCAGCCGCCACTCCGTGCAGAGTTGTGGTGAGCTGGTTGGGGAGCCATCGAATTATCAAGGTTGGAAGACTCCTTTAAAATCACCAAGTCCAGCCATCAACCCAGTACTGCTACTGTAATTCCTAAACCACGTCATCCAGTGCCAGCCTCTTAAATACCTCCAGGGACAGTGACTCCTCCACCTCCCTAAACAGCCTGACCTCCTGAATCATGAAAATTTTCTTTCTAATATCTAATCTGAATTTCCTCTGTCCCAGTTTAAGGCCATTTTCTTTGGTACTCACTGCAGGCACAGCAGAAGAGACTGTCCCCTATCTCACTACAGCCTTCTGTATAGGAGTTGTAGAGAATGGAGGTTCACCCTGGGCCTCCTTAAAAGTAAACAAGTCTGCCTGGCTGGCTCCTCTTGTCTCTGTTTTCTCATTCCTCAAGTTTGAGGCAAGTATGACCATGCTGTTCTCATCACATTGGCTGCACCACGAGGTTTAGGCAAAAGTAAAAAAAAAATTGTGGTGCTGCATCTCTTATGCTGTAAGCTGCAGCTTGCTGATAGAAACGTCCTAACTTAAAATACTTAGGTAAAGTGTGTCACAAAAAGCATTGCTATGGGAGTTTTAGAATCCTCCTGAATAGTCCTGGATTAGGACTATATTTGCTCGGGGTTATACATTACTTATCATAACTGTTGGGCTGTAGGCCCATGCTATGAAGGCCAAAGAAGTTCATGTGCAAATACACTGTTGGTCATCCTAGAGAAGAAAGGAAAATATTCTCTAGATCTCCCAGCTAGAACTTCTTGAGATGTTTTAAAAGTAAGTGGGCTCACTGGTGCTGTGAGCTTAATCACATCTTTGATAATGAGGAAATGTAATTATCATGAGCTATGAATCTTGTCTCCTTTCATCAATAATAAATTTACACAGCTTTCTGAAGTGACAAGTCATAGAGTAAGTATTTATTGTTTGGTATTGCACCTTTCGTTTCCTCAGAAGAAGGCATGGAAGTAATTTCTGTGAATTGAAACCATCCTTGACTTACAGAAACTTACTGTCAAGAAACCTACATCTGCCTAGGAGAGGTGTTTTTTAGACATGATGGATGCACCATTTGCCCCCATCCATGTTTGTGGCTGGATGCAAACCCCAGGTCTTTGTTATGCCAGTGTTAACTGGATTTCTTGTGTTCTAGATTTTTTCTGGTTTTGTGTCAAATATTTTACAAGTGTATCTTATGTTTGACAAATGAACTTGCTCCCAGGAGTGGCAGCAAGCATACTGGTGATTTAATAAAAAAATGACTCTTCTGCTGGAGGTCTGTGTGGTAATGCTACTGGTTATTACCACATCTATACTCAGATTTGCTGAGGAAGATCCTTGTGTTTCATGAGCATCTGTGTACATTCTGATGTGCTAATGAGCATCTGACTGTTCACAGTTTTAGTAAATAGTAATTGAAATAAATGGGACTGTGATACCCATCATAGCATTCAGTCATATTTAATATACATTAAATAGCCAAGGGAAATTAAAAGTATTGTGGTTCTTGTAACTTGCTAATGTCTCTTAGAAATTTATATTTCTGCCTTTAGCACACTGGTTTTTAAATTGGACCTTAAACAATCTTAAAATATTTTTTCAAAAATTAGTAAGTTTTCTAGGAACAGGCTGCAGATTCAATAAATATCTGATTATAGTAATTATGATCACAAATGCAGCTCAACTATTGCGTAAAGACTTCATGGCATAAATGAGTGTTATTGGGCTGTCATCATGTCTGTTCCTTGAGCAGAGAAAGCCTTGCAGTAGTGATGACTCCCTGTTTTGAAGACTTGTTTTCAAGATCTGCACTGGTATTTATGATGTTCCCTCCATCATGTTTTCTAACAACCACAGTTGTGCCAGGAAAACTTCCTGGTCTAGGCCAGATTCTCTATATCTTACAGAACATGCTTGTAAAAGATATAAAATGTAGTTTCTTTGCTAATGCTGCTGCAGTTAAATACTTTATTTCTCTTGATTTAGTGAAGGTGAAAACAAACTTGGCAAGTGAATGTATTTTGCAGGCTTGCTTTCCAAGTATGTGCAGCAGTGGCTGCTTTATCCTCTTGTTTTCTTTCTGATTTATACTAATTAAATAGTCTCTCAGATAGTTTACCAGTGAAGCACTTGAGGGAAATAATCTGGTGGTGGAGTTGAAATCACCTAGGAGGCAGAGGAATTACAGGAACTTGAGCTTTGGAGCATGAGTAGCTGAGATACATGCTTTAGGTTGGTTTGTTTCAGAATTTGTTTGCCTGTAGCATTAAAGTATTTCAAACCAACAGCACTGGTTCACTTTTGATAGACAAGAATATATCAAGAAAGTATTATGCATATGTACTGTATTGTGCTAAGTGGAAGGATCATGCTATTGCATAAGTTATTTGCCAAAATCTGTGAAAGTAAGGTGATGTTTTTGAAACTGTCTTTAGTATAGATGGTTTGAAATTATTTACAGGACCTGTTGCTTCTATTTGACTGCTTATAGCTCTGTGTGCCATTTTTTAGAAATGGAATTATTTAGTCTCTCAGTTTGCAGTGGGGCTCTGCAAAGAGCTGTGATGGCAAGTGTCTGAAGAGGAGTTAGGGTACTGTCCTGGAAAGGTGGGGACAGGAAAATGGGGATGGCATGAATCTCAGCCCCACTCTGGTAGCAGATGCCTCTGGAACCTCGTCAGCTGTTTGGCTCCTATTTGCTATATAATGTATAGGTGGTGATTTGTGACAGCAATTGTGGTGCAACCATTTATAACTCTTACTTTGTTTCCAAAATACTCTACAGTAAGAGACAAATATTTAATATTTTAAAAGCATATTATGAAATGTATTAACCTTGTAATTGTCAAGTGTTGTGATCCTGTATAGGTCAGTGGAAAAATACCTGTACATTCCATTGGATGTTGGGTCAAACTCTCATTTTATGAACTACGAGGGCAAATGAGTTTTTTATTTCATGAAGTAAGAAAGCCTATTTAGTGTATTTTTTAGATTAAAATTGTGATAGGGTGCTATCAAGTGAGTCTGTCTTAGTGGCATGTTAACATGGAAGTGAGCCAGTCTATTCTGGTATTTGGGTATCTGATTTTGGGTATTTGGCATGCATGGGAAGGTAATAATATGTGTAGTAAAGCACCTTTGTAAAAGATGTCTATTACTATTAAAACATTAGTGCTTAAATTTAAGTATGGAAAGAATTTATTCCCAGTGTGTATCCAGTTGGGCAAGAAAAATGGGTTCAAGAACAGCCTTGCTGCCTGGCAGGGTATTTGATGTTCCTGGCATTCTGGCTAAGAGAAGTGCATTGTCCTGTTCAGGGAATACAGTTCCTGATGTGTCCTTGTTTTGAGGACTTTATGTCCATGGATTGCTGGAAGCCAGATCTTGCTCCATCCCAGCCATGTTGTGACCTGGTGCTGCAGCACCTCCAAGCCTTGTGTGCCAGCCCCACCCTTCTCATCCCTTCCTGCACAATGTGGCTGATCCGGAATGCCTGGGCAGGAGGGTGGGAGCAGGCCAGGCATGTTACTTACTGACAGTTCTGCACAGCGCTTCCTGAGCTTCCAGAGTTTGCAGGTCAGGGGCCTGTGATGAGCTGTTGGTATGGCCTTCATGGTCTTCTGTGGTTTTTTTCAGCTATTTACCCAGTTGATTTTTTTTTAATCGCATAAATTTCAGCATCCTCTGTCAAATATAGATGTTTCTCTGTATGTAAGCACATGCTGTGGTGTAAGTGGGCAGAATCTTAAGCCATTTTGTTTATTTTTTTTTTGTGAAGTAATGGTGCTAGAGTAAAAGTATGGGGAAAAGAGAACAGTCTTCTCACCTGCCCTTTTCCCCCAAGCTTTTCCTATTTTCTAGTGATGTTTCAGCAAGATCTATCTAGATTTGTCTGAAAATGGAGCTCATGCCAAAATCTTAACCCTAAAGAGTTTTTGAAAAGGAAAGCAAGGCTTAACTCTTAATTTATTTTTTTCATTCTCGATTTTTGTGAAATCTCACATCCTGCAGTTTGTGGTTTGCTTGTGGATTTGGGCTGCAAATGGCAAGTTCAGGCCCAGACCAAAAACACAATGGTGGCCTTATGTGAAGTTATTGGTTAACTGGACTGCCCTGTTCCCTTGTGACTGATATCTGGCTGCTGGCAGTTATATGGCTTTTCCTCAGGGCTCGAGGAATATTATTTATGATCTGGTCACAGAAATATGACTTCTGTTTTATGTTCTTGTGAGACTCTATTGTCTGACCTTCATAAATGATCTGGTCACAAGTTGGAGGACTGAGAGAACATAAGTTATATTCTGAAATACATATTTTCCTCCTTCTGTTGTGTTATACTGAATTCAAGAGTCAGCTGTGACTGCACTGCAGAAATAGGCTCCATGAATTTGAGTGCAGAAATATGTACATAGCTGTCTAAGAAGTAGCTCAAATTACTTTATACAGTGTGTATAAAACACTGCACTGTTTGAGATGTGCAAATTTGGACTGATGGATAGGATGCCTTCCAGTTCCGCTGCTGTTCCCTGCTAGCCTGAACGTATGTTTCAGTGCTAAAGAGCTCCCTTGTGGAAGCAGCTCTTCATGATGGACTGAGCAACCTCTTCTTTATTCCCCTGAAATTCTGGAGTTGGATTGGGATATCTTAGAGGCTGGAGCAGGAATTTGTAGAAGGCTTTTTTAAACATCTGTCAAAGAGTACTTATTGTATGTAAATAATCTGTTCATTTATGATATTGAAATAGTGCTTCAAAACTGGGAGTTCATAAGGTCACACTCGAGGAGACTAACTTTGCTGTCTTTTATTTCAGTGGCACAGAAGCTTCTGCCAGCATTTTTTAATTTTGTTTTCGTAGAGAACCTGTGCTGCTGCAGAATTGAACCAATTACCACTCACTCTGCACAGGGCAGAGGCAAATGAATAGGCTGGGCTGCAGAAAGAGGGATGTGAGATCTGTTTGTCTGTTTCTGGAAGAAATTAGATCAGAGCTCCTGACCCTGAGCTGCAGGGAGAAAGAGAAACCCAACCATGAAACCTGTTGGGTTTGAAGCAAAGATCTGCAGGAATGCTGCCTGAGGTGGTAGGAAATGCATTAGTGTGTTTTTTCACTTTTGTGAAGGAAGAAAACCAGAGGAATACCTAATAAGCTTAACTATAGCAGATCCACAGAATAAGCCTAAGTTGATTAAGTTTTTACAGGAACCTTGAGACACTGAAAATCATAGGGTTTTATATGTAAAAGGTCTGACTTTTGGCAAGCACGAGTACTTGGTGGTCTGGCCTGTGCTGTGGAAGGAGTGGTGTGAACAGCTGGGAATACACTTGGAGGTTTGCGAGCTGGCAGTGGGGTGTGCAGGCAGAATTTTTGGTGCAAGGCAGATAGCTGCAGGGGCAAGAGGGAAGCTGCTATCTGAGAGGTGCAAAAGGGAAAGAAAGCTGAGGTCAGTGGGAGAGGCCTATCTTTCTCTCCAGATATGCTGTTAATGATGTACATGCTTAGTGAACCCACTAGTCAGGCATTGTTGGAAAGGGGGGGAAAAAGGTGCTGAATGTAGTACTGAGGGACTGGATGAAATGTAAGCAGTACACACAGTGTGTTCTTGATAACTTATTCAGGAGACTATATTCTGTACCTCTTCAGTGGAGGGAGAGATAACCATTCCTGTTCTACCATTATACACTTTTTGGATCAGTTTCAGAAGTATTTTTATTTCTGAGCACCATCTTCCATTGCCTGGGAAGTACTACACACACCTCTCCTCATGTCTTCCATGGTGCTTGTTTGAGGCTTTGTTGTGAAATTTGTGTTTTCAGAAGGCTGTCTTCGAGCAGAAATGACTGGCAGGTTAAAGCCAACAATTCTTTTCCTCTGTTAAACACAATGACTTAAGGAAGAGAAACAGAAGGCAGTTATTTAAGGAACACTCATGCAAATCCTGATTGTCTATTTTTGTTTGAAGGCAAAACAAAATCAACTTAATACTGTTTGGGAATAACCATCAAACAGTTTTTACATGCTCCTTTTGATTTAACTGCTTTAGCACTTAAATCTGACTGAAGAATGTATACAAAATGTTCCTTTTTTTTTTTTTTAATTAGGCATCTATTTTGAAATTGGATAATTAAGGCCATAGCAGAAGGTTCTTGTTGGTGCAGGTGGTAGGTTTGTATTTTACACACTGCAGTGCATGTCTCTCAGAATCTGAAAACATCTAAAAATTTATTTTACTAAAATCTTAGGAATCATCACTTGGCATCCCTGCAGCAAGCAAGGAAGTATTGTAGCCCCTTTTAGCTTATAAAGGTACTAAATTGATTCCTATAGAGAGTGTCCTTTAAAAAGCATATTCCCACTCCTGAGAAACATCATATTGGGTAGTGTAAAACACGTTAAAATGCTTTTAAACATGCATAAGCATGCTGTCTTATTTCTTTGTGTCCTGGTTGTGAGTTATAGTGTGCATCCTCTTCCAAGAACTGGTGTAATGAGGACAGAACATTATAATGAGGAATTTTGTGAAAAGTAATGTACCTTTTGCTTTTTAAAAAACTGAAGCAGTTATAATCAGGGTGATTCATTCTTCTAAAAGGAATAGTTTTGTGCCTTCTGAAATTGAGGTATTTTGTAAAAAATAAAATTCATGCAAGAACTTAAAGGTGGTGGTTAAATTTTTGAAAGGAATTGATTTAAATGGAAGGACAGTTCAGAAATTAACTTCTTGATAGATATGAGGGACTGAACTTTGCTTAGCTGTCCTTTTTATTATTATAATTTTGAAGTAGTTAAGTACTTGAACTTGTGCTTTCACCTGCTGCCTTTCTTCATAGAAGGGTGAGTGTATAACTGGTTCTGCTCCTACAGGAATCTGCAAAGTAAGTTTGCTTTTTCACGTGAGGTGGGTTTCTGCTTTGTACTGTACAAAAGATGAGATGCCAGAGGCCTTGAATGGAAACCATCATCTGTTGTTCATAGCCACTATAGCAGTTTATATTTTCATCTTTTTATTTGGTTCTTTATTTGGGCTTGGACACATTCAACAATGTAAGCCCTTAAGACTACAGGATAAACTAGACAAAAGTAGATATGTTTGCATTAAGAGGCTTAACTCATCCTCAGTGCAAAGGTCACTTTTATTTTAAAAATAGAAGCCTAAAATGTGGAATCAAACAGTTGAGTTGGATCTCCCTAGTTGTATTTTTGTAGGGAGATGTTCTGTAAGGAGGAAGGTGCTTTGTGAAGTTGGTGGTTCCTGCTACATGGAATATTTATGGTCTGCCTCTTCCCCTTTTGTCCTGTTATTGAGTTTCACTTAGGAGGTTTTCAAAAGATGTCTTTTTTATTGGTATATAGATGTAAGAGGGCCTGGGCCTTGTACCCTGGCTGTGTGGTGTGGCTAAAAATATGCACAAAGTACATCTGTGATACCTTGAGAATAGGCATTCATTCTTTTTAAATTTGATGAGAACTAATATAGCATTAAGTGCTGATTGGCTTGCATTTTAACAGTGGAAAAAGGTAATTAAGATTGCAGACACTTCTACCCTGTTCACCCTTGCATATTTTATAACAGCTTGCCAAGAGGAACTGTGATTTGCAGCGGTAATGCAATAATGATGTTTTGAGCTTGCTGTGATCTAGAAAAGATGTAACTTAGTGCTGTCTCTTACAGTGTTCTCATACCTCAGGCAGCTGGGATCCAGTGGGAAAAAGCACGTTCTGTACCGTGTGACCTGTGATCTGGAGCTGAGTGCTTTTGAAGGGGGGAGCAGTGCAACTCCAAGGGCCCTGTCAGAAGGTTCCAGATGGCTTCAGCCTTAGTGATTCTCTTCACTGTCTGTATTTTGAATGCCTGTATCCTTGATTTTATTTAATAACATAGGCTACCAACCCCCACCCCCCCCCAAAAAAAAAAACACCCAAAAAATAAAACAAAACAAAAAACCAACCAAAAAACCAACAAACAAGCAAAAAAACACCCCCCAAAAAAAACCAGAACCCCCCCCACCAAAAAACCAACCAACCAATTTAAAAAAAAACAAAAAGCAACTGAAAGAGCAGCTGGTGCTGTTCTGAATTTTAAATGCAGATTGTCACTTAAGTAATGCATTCTTGTAGATTGAGTCTTGGAATTTTTTTCTTCTTTCTTAAACTTTATTCTTACAGTGCACCTCTTGATAATGTAACTCTTGTGCTTTTACACCCCCCAAAAATATAGCAGGCAATAATTAAAAGGAATTTTTTTTTGCTTTGTATTTTTTCTGGCTAATTTCAGAATACTTAGAAAACATGTAACAATCAATTTCAGCTGTAAGCAGCATGTTCTAGGATCAAGGTTTTAGGAATGTGCCAAGAAAAAAGTACATTCTTTTAAAGAGATTGTTATTGTACAGATCAGAATCTGTAGTTTCCCATAGACTTGTATTGATTCACTCTGCAGAGCATTGAAAAAATAAAATTTCTTTTAGTGTAAGAACTGAGATTGACAAGGATCTCTGAAACTTTAAATGCTTATTGTCAGATAAGTAAACAGGTCTTGTTTTATTTTTAAATAGCTATTATTATTTTTATTGTTATAATTTTCTATCTCACAATTTACCCAGTTATGATTCTTTCCTTGTGTATCTATGCAAATTTCAGGATAAGCAGCACTAGATTTGTTAAATGTTATTCTAGACTAAAAAAACTAACAGTTCAGAACTCCTTAATTTTACATTTTAAAGATAAGGCAATTGTTGATTTGTCTGTGTTCTCACAGATGCTTTTAAAATCTTAAACGTGTGAAATAGTATTTAAAAAAGTAAGAATCTTGGTAAGATGGATGTTGTCGAGCAATTAATTGGACAGAAAACAAAGATCTACAGTGTGGTTAAGCTGGTGTTGCCATGCTCTGCTTCTAAGTGAGTATAATGCATTAGCACTGGTCTTCATAGCTTGTTAATGGTTCAACCATTGAGTTTTGATTAAAAAAAAAAAAAATTAAGCTCTGCTTTGTGGGAGAATGTGCATCTGTTGAGGCACAACACTTGGTGCCTTTAGCTGCTGCCAGGCCTCCCAATGGTGCTCCCAGGCTGGAATGTGGTGGGACCGGAGTGCTGGATTGGGACAATGTACCCTGCACTCAGAGGGCCTGGCTTGGGGGAGCCTTCTCTAATCAAAAGAGCTTAAGCTCAGGTAGTTACTTTTGGTCCAGATGACTCTTGCATTAAAAAGAAATCCAACTTTGCCATCATCTGAAATAAAAATCTGACCAATAGTAATGCTCCCAGGGCCACCAGTGTATTTTTTGCTGTATCAGGGTGAAGTTATTTGCTAGGCTGGCTAGTTGATATTTTAGTGAGTATATGAATTCAATGGTCATCTAAAGTATTTCTTTTCCTCAGCAGTGCCTTGAACAGCATTTCAGACATGAATTGAGTAAAGCTGGTGATTAGATGACTCCTAGATTTACCTTCTTGAGTTTTGAAGTAAATTTGCAATACTTGTAGCACTTTGGTGTGCTGCTCTAGTTCTATGATGTGCTTTTAGAAGGAAGGAGGAAGGACTGTGGCAGTTTGCAAAATAAACATGAATCATATTGTGTTGTTTCAGCTCTGGGATGTAAAGCTAGAGTAACATCAGTAATGCTCTTCCACTTGATTTCCAAATATGTGCAGTGAGGAATCCCTTTTGTTGATAGTACCTACTCTGTAACCTCTTAGTTATTGTCTTTATTCCTTGTGACTTCTCCAGCCATGCTGAGTGTAGGAAGGGACCAGGAGAAGGACAGAGCTGAGGCTGACTGGTATTGAAAGCGTATTTGATAGGCTGAAAGAGCAACAGGTGCTGTGAGTAGCTGAAAATCTTTGATTGAAACCTCCACATTTCAGCAGTTGCCCTCTCTACAGTGTTTGGATAAGATACACCTATAATGGTATTTCTGAAATGACTGCTATGCTGCTGAACAGGAGCATGGAGCCTCTTGTTATGCTTACTGTACTAAGGCTGCAAACTGTGACTACTTCTGTGTTCCCTCTCCATTAAGCTGTTGTGTGAAATGTAGCTTGTTCTGGTTCAGCTCTGTACTGAAATATCCTGACTTCTCGAGTGTTCCTCAGAAATAGGCACTTTTTTAACTGGATAGTGTTTTTCTATTTCAATAAGAATGCTTTTTGGAACAGGGTGATACCATGATCTCTTGGATATTTATACTTTCCTTTCTTCACGTGTTTCCTTTTATCCTTGTACAGGAAAAAGTGCAGTGAGAGTAACTGTCAAAATACATGAAATACTGTTGACCAGAAAGGTAATTGCAGAGATGGGTTGAAGCAGGAGCAGCAGGTAATAAATAAAAAGGTAGTGTAGGTTTTTTTCTTTCTGCTTGGCATTGATTACTATCCCTTGGTTCTAAGCAGTTTCCAGCTTTGAGTTGTTCATACAGCATCTGCATTTGGCATTCCTATAGAAGATGCTGCTTCTCTCTAAATGCTGATATTAACAAAAGGCCCCAGTACTCCTTTTGTAACTGGAGCTTAAGAACCTCTCTGCTAGTGTTTTGCAGGGATGCTGTGCTTAAAGATTATTTGAGTTGTTCTTAACTTAAACATCTTGAATTCTTCTTGAAGGAAAAGCGTTTCTGTGTCTTATTTAATGGTGAAGCCATCTTGAAAGGACAGTGAACCGCATGGTGTAGTTTGACTGAGCTTTCTTTGGTTTTTTCATTTTAAGTTTTCATGGAGAAATACTTCTTTTATACAAGATGAAATAGCTTTCTGTGTAGCTGACTGCCTGTAATAAAAACTGGCACTTACATACTGTGCCAGAATGCAGTTCACATTCACTAATGTGCTTTAGAAAACTAACTGGTTCGGTCTGTCTTTACAAATTATTTAGTCTGATGGGTGCAGGTACAGGAGAGTTCAACTTAGAAATGTGCAATTGAAGGGGATCTTCTGGGCATCTCAGTTCACACTGCAGCCCTTCCTTGGAGTGCAAGGCCTGGATTGCTTTGAGGGGAAGTGAAACTAGAGGATGCTCCTCAGGCACTGCGTTGTGAGTGTCCAGGAGGGGCCATAGTGTGGCTGTTGTGTCCAAAGGGACAGCTGCCCTGTCTGTGTGCACTGCCCACGGGCCTGGATGTGCATGACACCTTCCCTGCACTGTTTCCAGCTGTGTAGGGAAAAATACTGTGGGTGAGGTGAGGAGAGATTCTGTGTTATCAAGGTACATAGTGTGTCCCAGAGAAAAATGAAGAATTGTGCCTGGAGCTGGATGGAGATAGAGGGGTGTGCAAAGTGACAGCTTTCTGCTAAAAATCTGGTGTCAGAGTGTATCAGCTGTGTGGGATCAAAGGAATCATCTACTCCAGTGTCTTCTTTTTTTAAGATGTGGGTTTTTCTAAAGATGTTTCAAAGCAGTTTATGCGTCTCTGGTCTCTTGAAGGCATTTTATGCATATTAAACATTTGTGATGTTTTATTTGACTGGAATTTAAAGGCTTTTTAAAAAACTAAATTTTCAAAAAGTCCCCACTGGATTTAAAGAAGCACTTTTGATGGATAGCTTTCAGTTTGAGTGTCCTACAAAAGCAGCAGAAATAACTTTACAGACAGAAACAATTAACTTACTATTCTCAATACTTAGCCTAAACACTCTGACCTGGTGCTCACTAGCTCTGATGTAAGGAGGACCAAGTGATGCTTCTGTAGACTCCTCACTGTACTTGACTGCTCTGTGGGATTATCAAGGGAGTAGTTTAAACCTGTGAGTTGGTTACCTGCTAAAATACTCCTCAGATGAGAACTGAGAAGGAGGCTCTTTGTTAGGCAGGACTCACAGCAGACAGCAATGTGCGCCTCCTGGAGCAACCAGTGAGCTCTGGCTGCACCCTGCGTTCAGCAACTCCCAGTGATAAGCAGATTTCAGACCTGTGTGCCAGTATAGTTCTGTGCTGGAGCTGTGCTGTTCTCAGATACGAGAGGTGGGTGCTGTGCTGCTCTCCTGTGCCAAGAACAAAAAAGAATTGATCTTGGGAGTTTCTTTGCTACAGGCTGTTTAATGCTGTGCTGTGACAGGACTGCTATGTTGTATAGAACAAACTAGAGAGTAGAAGTGCTGAAACAAGAGGAGTTTTGTGGCCAAAGGTACAGAAAACCTGAGAGCTCTGTTGCCTTGAAAATGGCATTCATAAGTATTTGGAGGGGAGTCAATGTCTGTAAGTCTCTTAGAGCTGTTTTCCTGCCCCATTTGCACAGACAACATTTGTGAGGATGAAATTAGTAGGTGATTAGTAGGTCATATGATTTTGAATTATTTTAGGACATGAAAAATCTTAAATAAAAATGTATGTGGTGTTCATAGTGTAGTCAGTGCCTTTCTTCTCCTGTGTGCTATTTTTAGCTAGCAAATCTTTGAACAACAAATCAAACACGTGGGGGTAGCATGGGCATTGGCTGCTCTGTACTGACAGGTGACCTTACCCTGTCCTTCATGGGCAGGGGGACACTCTCCCTCTCCCTGTTTGCTGAGTTTTATTGTGGCAGAACTG